>CM077151.1:241191675-241259175 GCA_039583875.1 Platanthera guangdongensis
CCCATCATTTTATTATCCGGACTGGAACCGCAACATAAATATTTTGAGTGTTTCAAAATTTTAGACCCCATCGGACCGGACCGAAAAACAAAAACCGAACCACAATCCTTTTATTATTACTATTATTATTATTATTTATAATATATATTTGTATTATTATTATTTATAACATTAATAATATATATTTATTATTTATACGACTATACTTATATCAGTCGTCCGATTGTAGCATCGTCCGATTCCAGCCACTCGGTGATGGACCATGCCAACTTACAAAAATGATACTGGGTTGTAATTCAATTTTGTTGAAGATTATATTACCTATTTTGTGCATGTTTATGCTTGGTATTGCTCAACTACTTCGATAGAATGATTGTTTTTGCAGAGCATCAAGTATTACAGTGTTATTTGTTGTCCATCGTGTTAATGATCATGTTTATGCTAATTGTTTTTTAGATCACGTTTATTGTAATCATAAAATGTTACACACTCTTTTTTCTATTCAGTTCGCCAACTCAGATATTATTGCATGCGCATCTGCATTAGTACAATTTAACATATTTACACTTAAGAAATCATGACGCCAAGGGTCTCGATTTTTGTTGTAAACATATTTACTCTCTGAATCACGATTGTCCTTTAAAGGAGCTCTGCATCACCATTGGCATGGAAAATCGAGAGATCACCCTAGGGGATTTTGAAGCCCTGGAGGGCGGTGATTTTCAGCCGTGAAGGGACCTCAACCACGGCTGCATCATTTTGAACTACTGTGTGTCACGCCTAGCAACCCTCTGGCCCCCTTACTATGACGTTCTATAGGAACTTTCTCTCTGTGATTCATTCATCATCAGAAGGGATATCCTCAGAATTAAAAAAATTCCTTCAATTGCATATCCTTTCAATCTGTTGTTCATTAATTTTACATTGCACATCACAAAAATTAGATCGTTCATTTTCTTTTATGTAAGTGATTTCTTTTTTTTGAAAGCACATATTAATTATTTGATAACAAAAAAAATAAAAAAATTCATAACTACTCTTTGTTGTGCTCATTTCCTCCATTTATGATGTTGTGCTCATACAACATGGTGTTGACGATGTTATTAAATCTTTAGAGGATCTCTCTTAATGATAAAAAAAAATATAGAGAAGACTAGAGGAGGAACAAAAGAAAAAAAACAAAGAACCAGAAAATTACATTGTGGAAGGTAAATGGGAAGTCGAAACGAACTGCGGAATGGCAAGAGGGCCGAGCGATAGCAGGAAAGGGTGGAACGACAGCGGGATGGGGCCGAACCACACCGGAAATATCAAATTTGTGGTGGGCCGAGTGGAGCGTCGTCGGAGAGAGAACGAACAAAGCAGGACTTTACCGTCGAAGCGCAGACGCAGAGAAGAAGACTAGGGTTTTCTGCGAGACGTGAATAAAAATAAGCGCACAATGTTTTTTAGTTACGCACGCAGCACGTTGCTCTCGGATCATTAGGATCGCGCAAGAATCGCAATCCTAACAATCCCATCCTCAGCTCGCAAGACCCAAATTTGATCTTGTTAACGAGTTGGATCAAAAATTATATTCAGGATCGTAGGATCGTGCGATCCTACAATCTGGATCGTGATCCTGACAAGCTTGGATTGGACAACTTTGTTCCTGCAAGAATAGTAGGGAGGAAAAAAGGAAAGAGAGAGTGCATGTCTCCAAAAGAAACTAATTAATTCATTGCTTTACTTCAAAACTAGTCAACTATATAGCTTATATAACTCTTACAAAATAACGACTAAAAAAATAACTAAATAGTTGTATAAGCAAAAAACTGGAATTAAAAATAAAAGATAAGGAGCGCTAAATACTAAATTAACTTGGAAAAAAAACCAAAATTACTCTTGCATTTCAGGTCAGCTGAATTTCCACATTCATGTCGCTTCTGACGGGAGAACAATGAATCCAATATGTATTCACAGGAATCAAGGTAATATATACAAATACATGAGATGATGTTCACAACACCCACATTGAGCCTAAGATAACTCTACCACACATGAAGTACATTATATCTAACACCCCACACAAACTCACGAGGGATCATACAGCGAGAGTTTGGATAGAAGATGAGCATGTTTGGTCCTCGTATGTGATTTAGTCATCAAACCTGCAATCTGCTGCTCGGAAGAAACAAAAGGAGGAGCAAGAGTACCACGGTCATATTGCTCACATAGGAAGAAAGCATCAACCCCGATATGCTTGGAGAGTGAGTGCTTCACCGGGTTCAGAGTAATCTGAATGGCACCAGTGTTATTACAGTAGAGTGCGGTGGGATCTGAAGAAGAAACACCAAGGTCCTTGAGAAGCCAGCGGAGCCAAATAATATCCTCAGCGGTGGTAGTCATGACCTGAAGCTCAGTCTCAATGTTGGAACGAGAAACACCAGTCTGTTTCTTAGAATTTCATGCAATAAGAGAAGAACCTAAGAATAGACAGAAACCAATGACAGAGCGACGGTCAACAGGATCACTAGCATAGGTAGCACCAGAGCAAGCAAAGAACTGCAGAGAACTGCTGCTGGAGAAGAAAAGACCATGAGAAGTCGTTGGTCGGAGATAGCGCAGGAGCCGCGGCAGTTGACTATAGTGCACAAAGGTATGCGCACTAACAAACTGGCTCAACACATCAACTGCATGAGCAATATCGGGTCGAGTAATGATGAGGTTAGACAAGGCTCCCAACGAGGTGGCGGAGTAGCGAGTGGGATCGGAGAGTGAAACACCATCATCAGGACGTAGTTGAAGGTGAAGCTCCATAAGTGTGTCCCTTTGCGAGAATCAGAGAGAGCAGCCCGAGCTAGGAGAGCTGATGTGTACCTCTGCTGAGAGAGCTGAAAAGCTGTAGAGCTCAGACCAGTAAGTTGTCGGTCATCCTACTGCGATGCTAGACGAAAGTCACATGAGAATGCCATTAATGATCATCTAAAGTCAGAGTCCGACCCTAAGGAGTACACAAACAGAGCTGGATCATGTGAAGCTACTGTAATGTGCTGAAACGTGCAAATGCATGTATGCTTGAGCATAGAGAGCTGAAAACTACATTCTGTAGATTTGACCTCAAGACCCAAAAAGTAGGTCAGTTGTCGGTCATCTGAAACTACTGCTAAAGGTGATGCTAGACGAAAGTCACATGAGAATGATCATCACCATTAATGATCATATCATCCAAATAAAGTAACAAAAGAGTCCGACCACAAGATAAGGAGTACACAAACAGAGCTGGATCATGTGAACTTGGCTGGAAACCGGCGGCTGTAATGGCTGTGCTGAAACGTGCAAACCATGCATGTAGTGCTGCTTGAGCCCATAAAGGGCTCGTCTCAAGCGGCAGACAAGGCTTAGAGGAGAGGATAGACTAGGAGGAGGAAGCATGTATACCTCATGTTGAAGATCACCGTGAAAAAAGACATTCTCCACATCAAGCTGAGACAAAGACTAGTGGTGAACAACTACAACTACAATAAGGGTCTAAACCGTATTCATATGAGCGACTGGAGCAAAGGTCTCATTATAGTCTCTCCCCTGCTCTTGCTGAAAACCACGAGCAACTAGTCGGATCTTGTACCGCTCTACAGATCCATCAGAGCGAGTATTGACCTTGAAGACCTGCTTGCGAGTAATCGGAACAACACCAAGTGAAAGACGAACAAGGTTTCATGTACGTGTGTGCCCAAGTGCCTCCAACTCAGCAGAGATATCAACCTGTCACTCAGGTATTTGGGCAGCCTCACGGTAGGTAGTCAGATCTGAAGTACAACAGGCAGTAGCAGGAAGGGCAAGTAGGTCCAGCGGTAGTGTAGCGAGGCTAAGGAAGTCGGGAGGACGTCGCTCACGAGCTGGGTTGCGACACACATGAGGATCGTCCACAGGGTACTCGTTGGAGGAGGCAGGCACCGAGTCTGGGAGCACTACAGGCGAAGGAACAGGAGGAGGACGACGAGTGTAATGATATGGAAGGGGGACGATGAGCGTGTCTGAGGAAGAAGTGGAAAGTGGAAGAGAGATATGAGAAGATGAGACTGGAGAGGTCGGAGAAGGTGTAGCTGGTGGCAAGAAGAGAGGAGGTGGACATACCGGTAGAGAGGAGACAGGAGGCGATGGGGTGGGAAGAGTGAGGAACTGCATATCAGAGGGCGTCACAGATGAGTGCGAGGTCGAAGGGGGCGGAGGACACAAAGAAAGGATGAGATCGTCAAAGGTGACATCACGTGTGATACGAAGTCGACGTGCAACAGGATCACAACATTGACAGCCCTTATGCTCAGTACTGTATCCAAGAAAGACACAAGATACAGATTGAGAAGAGAGTTTAGTACGCTTACGTGAAGGAAGAAGAACATAACACTGACAGCCAAAAACCCACAAATGAGTATAACGTGGGGGTCTGGAGTACAGACACTCACCAGGACACCGACCCTGAAGAAAAGTGGAGGGTTGCAGGTTAATGAGATAGACAGCAGTTAAGACAGCCTCAACTCAAAAATGAGGAGGGACGTGAGTGAAGATGAGAAGAGTGTGGGTTGTCTCAATGATGTGACGATGCTTCCTTTCAGCAGTGTCATTCTGAGCATGGGCACCGGGACAGGCAAGTTGAGAGAGAGTGTCGTGAGTAGCTAACAAATAAAAAAGAATGAGAAAGATACCCCCCCCCCAAGTCAGAACGGAAAATACGCATAGAATCAGAGAACTAGGTGCGCATTATAGTGGAAAAAGCAACGTAAATCTGGAAGAACTCAGAACGAGAGAGCATAAAATAAATCCAACAATAACGAGAGTAATTATCAACAAATATAACATAGTACTGATGTTCGCCCTTTCATACAAAAGGTGTGGGACCACATGCAACTGAATGAACTAAATCAAATGGACGTTGAAACCTGAACCCACTGGACTGATACGGGAGTTGTAGCTATTTACCAAACTTACAACTCGTACAAGAGTGAGTACTTATCAACAGAAACATGACCAAGGAGACTTGTACTGATGTGGGACGAAAGACGCGAAGCACTGGGATGATCAAGTTGGTGATGTCACTGAGAAATGTCCACTGAAGGAAGACAAAAGGAGGAGGTCGATGGTGACGATGGAGTGGATGAGAGATGAAGACGATCAAAGACGTATACCCCGCCACGACGACGGCCAACTCCAAAAAGAATCTCTGTCATACGATCCTGCACACGACAAGCAAACTCATCAAAAATAGCAAGTAAATAGTAAGACGTGAGTTGACTGACGGATATCATATTCATGGATATCTTGGGTATGTACGCCACGATAGGAATATGAAAATGGGTGGTATGAAGGAGCCCACGACTGCTGCAAAGGAGAATAGTATCATCTGCAACCATAACACTAAGGGCAGACGAGACGGGTTGACAGGACAAAAGGTGAGTGGCATCATGGGTCATGTGAAAAGAGGCTCCGCAGTCAAGCAACCAGTCGGAGGATGAGATACCTGCAGGGGCGGAGGCAGTCGGATGAGAGGCAGAGGCACCAGAAGCATCCGGTGAGAGCACAGAGACAGAGGAGCGATGCAGTGAACCGTGAGCAATTTGTCGGGCAAGCTCGGAAACAGAGAGTCACTGTGTCATAGCAGAGAAATGAGCTAGAGGAGCACCAGGAGCACGTTGTTAAACAGACTGTTAAGCCCTCTGAAGCTTGCGACACTCAGATTTGACGTGGCCAAGGCACTGATAGTAGTGACAGCAGACAGGATGGCAGCGAGGAGCACCGGACTGAGCAGTAGAGGGCACTGGAGGACGAGTAACAGGTCACACTGATGCACTATAACCCGGCGAAGGAAGCAGAGGAGCACTCACAAGAGAAGACTGCGGTGGAAACTCGGGAGCAGCAAGGACAGCATGATTCAGCACACTAGAAGGCGTAGCAGTGTCCAAGGAGTGGAGACGGGTCTCTTCAGCAATGACCAAAGCCAACGTATCGCTGAGAGAGGGTGGAGGATCCTAGTGCAGAAGCTGGGCACGAACAGGCTCGAATTTGGGGCATAAGCGCATGAGAAACTCATACATGCGTTGAAAGTCACGATCCCGAGATGTAGCAACACACTGAGTGCAAGTAATGCAGGGGGAAGGGGTCATCTCATCGCACTAAAGCCAGATGTTCAGAATCCCAGGAAAGAAGGCCTGGACAACCCGATCACGCTGGTAGCAGACGCCAAGGGTCTGGAACAGAGAGTAGCGTAGAGCCTGACAAGAAAGCAGGCAGAGACGACGCGAGTGATCAGACATCGCCTTGGTCATTTGTAGTTGGTAGACAGTCATGCGAATGGGGAGCTCGCAGGACTGACAGATGACGGCAATCGCACGAGTCGTATGAGCGCCACTTCGCCTTGTCAGAGTGTTGGACTGAAGTGGCAGTGCTAACGGTGAAAGAATCATCCACATAAGGGGATGCTAGTGGAGGCGGAGAAGGATCAAAGACATCAATGTAGCTCCATAGATCTAGACCACGGAGGATCACTCCGACGGTGGCGGACCATGCCTTGTAGTTTCTTCCATCGAGAATAACATCCGCCTTCTGGAGAAAGGCAGAGGAATAAGACAAGCCCATCGGGTCTGCAGGATCAGCAGGAAGAGCAAATTTGTCGTCTACAGAGGGAAGCGAAGGAGACCGGCCGGATTAGACAGTGGACGCAGCTACTGCAGCACAGAAGAAGGCACCAGGAACAGCGTGAGAGAAGGAAGTAGCGATCGGGGAAGACAACGAAGGATGATTAGATCGTTCATTCCAAAAAAGTCAGTGATCGGGGGCACAGCCCGTCGGGATTGATCGATTGGCGATCAGGGGAAGCAGCGATCGGGGGCACAGCCTGTCAGGATCGATTGATTGGCGATCAGGGGAGACGGCCCGAGGTCGGAAGTAGCGGTCGGGGAAATCGATCGATCGGAAGCAGTACCGAATCGGGGGAGACGGCCGATCGGAAACAGTACTGGATCGGGGGAGATGGCCGATCGGAAGCAATATTGGATCGGAAGCAGTACCGGGATCGACAAGGAGGAAGCAGCGACGGGAAGGAATCAGCGGATGGGGCGTCGTGAGGGAGAGAAGGAAGCGGCGAGATCGATCAGCGAGGGGATGCAGCGAGGAAGAGAAGAGCGGCTAGGGTTTTTTGTAGCTCTGATACCATGATAGGAGAACAATGAATCTAATATGTATTCACAGGAATCGAGGTAATATATATACAAATACATGAGAGGGTATTCACAACACTCACAGTGAGCCTAAGATAACCCTACCACACATGAAGTACACTAAATCTAACAACTTCAACTTCCACACCTCCTTTCGTGGGTCTTAGCTTGGAGTGTGAATGCAGCAATCTCCCCTCCTCATCATTAAGTTTGACCACGGCTTACTGATTCCCCTTGCTCCAAACTTCCTTAGGCCCTTCCATCTCTTCAACTTTCAACCAAAAGAATTTTTTGCAATGACATGTTGTGAGCCCTTCCATCATTTTTGCCTAAGATAACTACTTGATAAAACAGTATTGTGTAACTGGAGATGGTCATTGTCATCCAATGGACGGGGTTCATGGAAATTTCAATAACTGCTTATTGTCCAATTGGAATAACCGGCCAAACATTCATGTAAAATCAATAGTTGTAATCAGATTTTTAAACTTTATATCCATTTGTGATCTCTTTTGCAACCCAGCGGTGAGGATTACAAGATGTTCTGGTAGAAGATTAGTGGGGCAGGCCAATAAAGTCTAAAACCGTTCTAAACATGTTTCAATTTCTGCACTTTAGCATGTTTTGCCCCAGAGTGCGATCGTAATATGTGTTACACTTTAAAAGATATGTTGCAATAGAGAGTTGTTTATTATTGATAATTTTGACAAGTACTTAAATTCTTGACAGTATAACTCTATCAGTTAAATGCATATGTATGTATGCACAAACAACTATACATAAGCGAATATGCCTATAGGATATACAAAATTTTGCACCTAAGATAAACAAACCTTACAAAGGAAAATACTCTTATCAAGCAAATTACACATACAAACATAACATTTGTTTACTGCAATCTCACCTTGTCCAAAAGGATGGTTCTCAACAACGGTTCTGGTGACAAAATGGCCTCTCTCCAGAAGAAACGCCAAATTTATAAATGGCAATCACATCAACATCAGATACCTAATGGGGAGAGGGAAGTCAGACATTGAATATATATCTCAAAAGCATAAAGAGTAACTAAAAAAACATATATGTCAAGTTATGAAGAAGAATGCTAAATGAAGAAACATATAATTGTCAATCGTATGATATATGAACAATATGATTCCCCTAAGATAGGGAAACCATGTGATACAAGACAACTTATAGATAGGTTTCTTAATGCAAAACTGCAACAATGAGGCAGTGCAAAGCCAAACAAATATATGCAATTCTTGCCTATGATTAGAAGTACAAAATGCAAATATATGCAATTCAGAATTATAATGAGATGTGCAAAAGTCCGCAAACATATGCAATTAGTAGTTCAAAAACTCTTTATTATACTACTATTTGTAATTTTAGTCAAGACATTGTTCGGAGATAATAATATGAAACATGTAGGTCAACATCATCATCAATAATATTGTTCAAACTATTTGAGATCAATATAACGAGCCCTCATTTCATTTTGTTCTTGTTGAGCAATGGTTAGGAAGCACGTAAATTACAAATTTAGGCTTCATTTGGTTTAGCAGTGGCGGGTCGATCCGGCGGGTGGAAACGGAGCGTTCGAAACGAAGGGGGGAGGTGGTTGCTCCAAACGGAGCTTTTTGGGGCGTTTCTCAAGGCGGGCGGGTGGAAACGGAGCAAAAGCCGTCGGAGGTTCATTTGTTTACCCGCCTTCCGGCGGCGTTTGCCCAAAACGGATCAGCGAAACGCCGAACCAAATAGAGCCTTAATTGAAACTATGTCACAACTGAAATTTTGATTGTATCAAATTTAACAAATCATAGATGATGCGTACAAAAGAACTAGATATTTAGAGAATAAAAGAGATGGGAGAAAAGATCGCTACTAAGGCTTTGTTTGTTTCGGCGTTTTCGCCGGGCGTTTGGAGCAAACGCGTCGGACGGCGGGTAAACAAACGGTGCGCCGGCGGCGTTTGCTCCGTTTGCACCCGCCGCAAGAAGAAAAAGCCCCTCAAACGCCGCTTTTCCAACCCCGCCTTCCCCCCTCCGGTTCCAACTCTCCATTTCGACCCGCTGGGAGCAAACGTCACCGTCGTACCAAATGAAGCCTAAAAGAACCACCAGGCCTCACTGGTACAAGAGCTTCAGGCTCTATTTCTTTGGGCGTTTCGCTGCTCCGTTTTGGGCAAACGCCGCCGAATGAGGGTAAACAAATGAACCTCGGCGGCGTTTGCTCCGTTTCCACCCGCCCGCCTTGAGAAACGCCCCCAAAAGCTCTGTTTGGAGCAGCCACCTCCCCCCTCCGGTTCGAACACTCTGTTTCCACTCGCCAGACCCACCCTCCACTGCCGAACCAAATGGAGCCTCAATCTGAAATCAAGTCTGACACTTGCTCTAGAGCAGAATCACAAAGATATGCGTAGGAATAAAATAAATTGTGAATTTTATATATTCATGCAATCAATCAATCAATAACTCTTTCATGTCTTGAGACTTCTTACACGGGGAAAATTCAAATTAATTAAGGGCCATTTACCGGGACCTCCCCTATAACTTTGCTAAATTACTGACAGCACCCCCCTAATCTAGATGCCCCTTACTCCAAACAAAAAATAAAATTTTCATTTCATTACAAAAACCCCGCCAGAAGTTTTAAATTTCATAACATTCATGCACAAAAAACACCCCCCTCGGTGAACTTCAGGGGTATTTTTCTTCATGGATGTAATGAAATGAAAACGTCAGGGGAGGTTTAGGTAATGAAATGAAAACTTAAGGGAGTTTTTTGTAATTTCAAAATAAGAGGGGTGCTCTCACTAATTAGTTAGACCAGGGGAGGTTTGGGTAATTATTTCAATTAATTAATAATAAAATAATCAAAATAATTTACATGATACCTAAAACAATGATCAGCTATTAACTAATCCGCATAATAGGAAGGTACGGAGGGTTAATATGCTTTATTTGATGGTTTAGGGTTACAATAATCAAAATAATTTACATGATACCAAAAACAAAGATCACTTATTAAATGATCCGCATAAATAGGAAGGTAGGGAGGGTTAATATGCTTTATTTTGATGGTTCGGCTAAGGCTTCATTTGTTTCGGCGGTGGCGGGTCGATCCGGCGGGTGTAAACGGAGTGTTCAAAACGAGGGGGAGTTGTTGTTCCAACGGAGCTTTCTGGGGCGTTTCTCAAGGCGGGCGGGTGAAACAGAGAAAACATTGTCGGAGGTTCATTTATTTACCCTCCTTCCGGCGGAGTTTGCCCATAACAGAGCAGCGAAACGCCCAAACAAATAGAGCCTTAGGATTTTATGGAGGGTCAATGTGCTTTGTTTGATACCTCGGTCAAATCAACTAGGTATTATGGATTTGCAGGTGGCTCATGCAACTGCATCGTGATGGAAGGATTTCTTCGTAGAGGATGCACGAACAAATTGGTGGTCAAAGAATTAGTCATGAATGAAGTAACCAAAGGCACCGGCACTAATGTCGTAAATAACTTGTGCATGCTGATGTCAAGGAGAATTTTTGATGATCATAGGTGGTCAAAGATGACGAAGATGAAGACATGGAGGGAAGTCGAGGCAGGTCCACATCGGATGGAGCTTGTGTACATTGATCTGCATGTATGAAAATTTTGATTCATGCAGGTTCAATTGATATGGTCAATCAAATCTTGGGCAAAGTAATTTTACTTTCAACAGATGGCCTACTACAATCAATCATATTAATAGATAAAAGGGCAGACCAGTCCACAAAATCATCCCCACGCAGCAAGGTTCCAGCCTTCCGGGGAAGGGTCCCACCACATGGATGATGTTGAACCCGGAAACCATGGTTCAAGAGGAGTTTGGACCAATGAGGGTAGTTTACTTCTACTGAGTTAGAACGCTTGGTCGGGCACTCAGGGCAAAGAACCTCACTCAGAAGAGGTGGGTAACCATAAACTGACCCCGCGAGCCGCAGCGAGAAGGTCCCGCAACACATCTGGAAGATCAAAAAGAGCCTCTCATTCCAAGCCAATGTTTAGTTGGGCACCTTGGAGGGCACTTGAGAGCACCAAACTGTAAACCTGGAAATCACGGTGAACGGCGTGCTGGAGCTCTCGCCAAATAGAAACCAGCCTAGAGAGGAGAGAGAAGCAAAAAGGGAGTCCTCTCTGAAGGAGCCCTTGGAGTCTATTTATAATTTTCTGAAAATGGTCTGCGGATAGAAGAATCCAGCCCTTTGGTATTACTAAATGCAGTCCAAATTGATCTGTCACCGGCGAAATCTCGTTGTTTGGAGTGGCTAATGGAAGGCCAAAATGAAATTCTCTGGAAAAATAGGTCACAACACATAGGCGAGTCCAGGCTATTCTAGGCCTACTCGTCTGGAGGTGGTGAGTGCCCAGTGAGGTTGGGACTCGCCACTCGCTCCGAACCAGGGGCGGGTGCGGGCTCATTAGCCCAACTCGACCCTCCGACTCGCCTGGCCCAGTCTCCCCGACTGCTTGATGGCTTGATGAATCCACTCGACAAATACGGGGTCGTACACAATCCCCGATATTTGTGAGTTTGCCTCAAGCTTGGAAAGACAGTTCAACCTCAAGCATTTGGTGAGTGCCTTCATTAGAGGGGAACTTTTAGTGGGCCACACCGGGGGCTATATATATCAAGGAGAGGGAGGAAACTTCAAGGACCCTCACTCCCTTCCAAAGACGTTCTCGCTCGCCTCGCCGTCCTCAAAGAAAATAACAAGGCGGTTGCTTCCGTCCGCAAGGCTAATGCTACAGAGCATCATTCGTGCGCTCCCTCTAGGCGTGTGGAAAGCAAGAATGCCAAAAAGGTCAGACTCGGGTCCACAAGAGAGGTGACGACCGCGCTCGAGCCACTACAACTCGAGTTCAGCCAGGGTCTCGCGCCCATGAGAGGAGGTAACGCTCGGTCCCGCCCGTGCTTTCCACGGGCCGCACCCTTCGCATGACCGCTGCGACCTAGCGTGGGCAAGTATAGATCGCGCGCGGACAGGGCGAGACCTATTGTACTCTCCCCTATCCCCACTTTACTAGTGTTTCCACGGTGCTATACTTTGTCGCTTTCTCTCGTTCACATACCCACTGTCATGGTGTCGATCCCCTTCGAAGGTTTCCCAACTAGGCTTAGCTTTTCTCCAATCAAATCAAATCCTCCGCATCTGCCACCAGAGCGGTCGACCTGCTCTGCCGGCTTGTGAGAGCACGGTCAGCGGAACCTTTTTGGGGGATTTCGCCAACCAAGAGAATTTTCCTACCTCGTCACCCGAGTGATCAACCTGCCCTACCGGCTTGTGAGAGTCTGGTCAGCGAAATCTTCTCGGGGGCTTTTCTCAACCAAGAGAACTCATACCTTTCTCGTCATCTGAGTGATCAACCTGCCTTGCCGGCTTATGAGAGCTCGATCAGCAGAACCTTCTCGGGGGCTTTTCTCAACCAAGAGAACTCTTTCCTACCTCGCCACCCGAGGGATCAACTTGCTCTGGCGACTTGTGAGACCCCGGCCAGCGGAAGCTTCTCGGGGGATTTTCTCAACCAAGAGAACTCTTTCCTACCTCGTCACCCAAGTGATCAACCTGTCATAGCGGCTTGTGAGAGCCTAGTCAGCAGAACCTTCTCGAGGGGGCTTCCCACTGTGGCCAGAGGTGGTGGTGGCGGCAAGTCAGACCTGTCTGAGCCTTGTCCTCTCGTCATCGAGCCTGCTGAAGATTTTTTGTGCGGGTCACTCTTCATGCTCACCGCACCAAAATGTTGAAACTGAAAACTCGGTCTCTCGTAGAGTTCACCCTTTGGGAAGGGGTGATCGCGCACCTACTTCTCTCCTGCAAGCAAAATGACAAAAGGAAAACTGACCCAAGGGCTTGGCGTGGAGGACCCACCACACACCCGGAAGATCTCAGAGCGCTTCCCCTCCTTAGCCAAAGGTAGAACTAAGGCTACCTCAGAAAGCGTAAATAGATCAGGGAACAAGCAAGCATAAGAAGTGTGCTTTCTGAGGTGCCCCTTGGGTCCTATTTATAGATTTCTAAAAACGGTCTGCAAATAGCCAACCTTCGCTGTTTTGAACTGCTATGTGCAGCCCAACTAAGTGTGTCAACAGCGTAACTCCGCTGTTTTAGCAGGCTATGGGCAGGCCAACGCGGGCAAATGGTAAAAATACCTTACAGAACAACGGGCGAGTAGCCCTCAGCAACCTCTACTCGGCAAGGGAGGCGAGTACGGGCCCGGACCGCTCTGCTCGCGAGTTGCGATCTCGCCCAGCCGTCGGGACTCGGCGAGCGGCCTGGGAATCGACAAAAGGCTCAGGGGTCGACGAACTTCGAGCTTCGTTCGACGAACGCCGAGCTCGGCGAGTGCGGGCCTGGCTGGCCCTACTCGCGTGCCACTAGCCGGGCTCGGCTGAGCGAGCTGGAGGCTGCTGAGCTCTGGCCCCCTTGGTGCTCGCCCGAGACTTGAGAAAAGAGTCGGTCAGTCTGGTTCCTGGCGATCTCACTCGCCAGATACGGGGTTGTACAATGACGGTTGTAACAAACCTCTGAGTTCACAAGCGCCACCGTCGTACCAAATAGACACTAAACCAGCTGGAAATGGTTTTGAAAATATCTTATGAGTGAGTGTTCATGAAATTTTTAAATTTTAGAATGAGTAGTAAAAAAACTCCAATGAGTGAGTGTTAATGAAATGTCTTAACATTTTAGAATGATGCGCATGGAATGTATAAGCAACTAGAGAGTAACAAATAATCATTGTAAGTCTGTAAGTGATGAAATTAACAAAATCAGAAAATAATGTAAAAGAAAATAACATAACATCACTTCATCACATAGTTTTTCAATTTTTCCTCGGTCTCGTGATCTCGTCATCATTAAGTATTAATTACTCATCGTCTGAATCAATTAATGTTTCATCTTCTTCACTAAAATCTTCTTCTTCTTCATTGAACTCGGCTTCTTCTTCATCCTCGGCATCATGTGTACGCATTGATGGAGTAAGTACCCTCTTCTTAGATGGGCTCCCTTGTCAGCTATCATCTTCCCTTTGGATAAGCGCGTGGAGTAGATGTCTTCTTCTACTCCACTGGCCCTCTTCTTAGGTTTTCTCCTTTTTGCTGCCAGTTCACTGTTTTTCAGTGAACTGGGCTTCCAGTTCAGCCCAGTTCACTGCTTTTACAGTGAACTGGAAGCCCAGTTCACTGTAAAACAATGAACTGTAAGCCCAGTTCACTGTAAAACGGTGAACTGGGCTGAACTGACAGCCTAGTTCACTGTAAAACAGTGAACTTTTTACAGTGAACTGGGCTTCCATTATGCTAGAACAGAAGAACAAGAGCGGCGAACGAAAGAAGGCAGCCGGAAAAAAGGACAGCCGGAAAAGAAGAAAAAAGCAGTGAAAAGAATGTAACCAAAATATGTGAGAAGTAATGCAGTGAAAAGAAGAAAAAGTTACCAAAATAAGAGCGGTGGACGGCGAGCGGAAGAGGAGCGGTGGCCGGTGAGCGGAAGAGGAGCGGCGAACGGAAGAGGAGCGGCGAACGGCAGAGAGGAGATGGCGCAATGCTTCAACCCTAACCCCGACTTCGTGAATAAAAAAATGAGCCCCCTGACTACTTAAACGGATGGGATAACCCTAATTAAACCAAACCGGCACAGGCTAGACCGGAAATCGTCTAGGCGCGCCTAATATGCGCCCGAGTGGCCCGCAAGCCGCGCGGCTAAGCGCGCCTAGGGCCCGCCCGAGCCACTTCGCTCGCCTCTCCCCTGATCGGGCGTTGTTCGGTGAGCCCGGTGCGCCCGGCGCCTCAGGCGCGCCTAGGCGCGCGCCTTGATAACTTAGTTGAAGTTGTAGGTGGTCCCTGAGGGAAGCTGCTGGAACAAGTCCCTCGCCTTTCCCTTGAAGGTAATGGCGAACAATCTGCACTTGAAGGCATCTGTCACTTGCCTGATGGAGACAGTGTCTTCGAACCACTGGAGATGTTGAACTGGATCGTCCTTGCTAGTAAAGGACATGACTGGGACTTTGAACCACTCTGGCACCTGGGCTAAAAGGATCAACTCGTAGAAAAGGTTCCCTTACCCTACATGGCGAGTCGAAGGGACTCGCACAGTCTCCTTGTCCGAGTAGCGAGTACAAGGAGGACTGGGAAACAGCACTCGCCCCGGGCGGGCTCGCTCGGCCTCTTACACCGCTGCATCATTCCCTTTTCGCCTTCTGGCGCCTCCTCGCCTAAGGATTGTGAGGTGAGTATCGGGACAGTAGGGGTCGAGCACTCGCCTAGGAGTGTTAGGGCATGGCGCAGAGTCTCCATGACGACCTTCTGCAACTCAATGAAGTCGCTCTTCCTGACAAAGTCGCTCTTCCTGGCAAAGTCTCTCTTCCTGGCAAAGTCGCTCTTCCTGGCGAAGTCGCTCTTCCTGACAAAGTCGCTCTTCCTGACAAAGTCGCTCTTCCTGACAAAGTCGCTCTTCCTGACAAAGTGGCTCTCCCTGACAAAGTCGCTCTTCCTGACAAAGTCGCTCTCTGACAAAGTCGCTCAAAGGGGGTGGCTCACCTAGGTCGGCACCTTGCCCCTCGCTTTCGGCCATGGGACTCACTTAGAATTTTTCGAACAAGCTACGGTCCACGCTCACCGCACCAAAATGTTGAATCCGGAAACCATGGTTCAAGAGGAGTTCGGACCGATGTGGGTAGCTTGCACTTCTCCTGAAATAGAACGCTAGGTTGTGCACTCAGAGCAAAGAACCTCACTCACAAGAGGTGGGTAACTATAAACTGACCTCGTGAGCCGCAGCGAAGAGATCTCGTCACACACCCGGAAGATCAAAGAGAGCTTCCGCTCCCAAGTCGATATTGAATCGGGCATCTTGGAGGGCACTTGAGAGCACCAGACTGCAAACCCAGAAACCACGGTGAAAAGCGTGTTGGAGCTCTCGTCAATCAAAACTAGTCGAAGGAGAGAGAAGCAAAAAGGGAGTCATATCCAAAGGTGCCCTTGGGGGTGTATTTATAGTTTTTTGAAATGGAATGCACCTTTGCGGATAGCGGAATCCCGCCTTTTGGTTTTACTAAATACAGCCAAAATTGGTATGCCAATAGTGAAATCTCGTTGTATGGTGTGGCTAACGACGGGCTGAAATGGAATTCCCTAGAAAAATAGGTCACAACACGTATAGACAAGTCCAGGCTATTCTAGGCATGCTCGCCTGGGGGTGGCGAGTGCCCGGTGAGGCTGAGACTTGCCAATCGCCCCGAACCAGGGGTGAGTGCAGGCTCATTAGCCCCACTCACACCTCTGACTCGCCTGGGCCCAGTCTCCCCGACCGCTTGATGGATTTGATGAATCCACTCAACAAATACGGGATTGTACACATAAAATGTAGGCAAACCTTATAATCATATTAATGGATGTCTAAACAAAAAAAAAAATATGGCACAGTACTCATCCTCTCACTCCCAGAACCATCTTCACATTGCATTCTGCATCCTAATAAACTATGATGTAGAGGGAAAAAATGTCACAAAACAGTTCAAAAAATAAGTTTTTTTGCTAAAAAAGAGCAACCCGGTGCACAAAGAATCCCCGCGCAACGAGAGTCTGGGGAAGGGTCCCGCCACAAGGGAGAAATGTAGGCAAATCTTACCCAGTATTTTTGCAAGAGGCTGTTAATGAAAAATAAATTATGAGAAAAAAAGACATGAACAGTATTAGATAAATGGAAAGGAGATGTATGCATAGTGTCTGATCGCTAATGAACAATGGCCTTGATTTATTTAAATGTTTTACCCCTTAGAGAGAGGCAAGCCATAAGAATAGGAGAAACTACAGCGGACCTCCCAATAAGCTTAGGTTCATTCATAGCCCTGCATTGAACCATCTCCTTTGTAAAAGCATACCTCTACAAGTGAAGGAATGGGTGATCTCCTAAAAATCGGAACTCTAATAGGCTACATACTTCAAATTAATTCCCATCAGAAACAAATACACTTTAAACTCTCTTCTTCTATAGTGAAGAAAATCTCCATATGATTTGAGCACAATCATCTAAAGCCTAACATTGTTTATAGTGTATGAAATTCGATGAACAATCTCAAACTTTTGAGTATTCATTACCAGAGTGAGAATAGGTGAGCTGCAGTGCCTCCCAATGTTTAGCTATCATCTAGAAGAATAGATGCCTTCGATAATTTCATACTCCAGGAAATTGTGAATTATTAATACAATAGTATTCCCAATCTCCCATAGTCTGACCTAGTTAGGCTTTCTTCTAGTTTTTTATAATTTAAGTTGTATTCAAAAGTCAATTACTAATAATTGGCGTGAAGGTGCTCTCTAGAAGACGGAGACGACCGTCATTAGAGCGAAGCAGAAGAAAGCAGGTCACACATTTACTTGAGGCTGACAGCAACACCATGGTTAACACGTGTTCGCCAATAGTTAGTGTAGTACCATTATCCCTTTATATTATTTTATTTCTGTATTTATTAAGTATTGTTTTATTTTCATGCAGTTTATGATTTCTCCCTACCTAATGGGCATATATATGTAACCTCATATACAAACTATATTATGCTTTGAAATGGTGCGTAGGGAAGGACAAGGTCCCCTTGGTTCCCCCCGCCCCCTCCTTTCTTGCCTCCTCTGTCACCCACATCTTAAAAATCTTAAAGGTAACATTGGTCCGACCAATTGTTCTTGGCCGTGTACTCGTAACAAGCAAGCTTAAATTCCCACCCATGGCGGCAAAACCCTTGACACAGCTCTGCCCACACAGTCTCTGCCCCTGCCCCTGTGTCGCAACTTTTCACACCGCCGACGAGCACCGTGTTGCAACCACAAGACAGAGTTGCAGCCCATCAAACAACATCTCGCCGCCACCTCTAGATCGATCAAAGCCCTCATTCATCATGCAACGGGCTGACGACTATCAAGAAGTACCACTACCTTAGTGCAAACCCCTCACCCGTGCAATGAATGAAGGGCGTCTCGACGTCATCAAAAGTCAATTTTGAGAAACAACCAAATGTCCTCTCCTACATGCAAGACGCCCTTTATTCACCTGGAAGCACAAGAGGCTCGTGCACAGTGACATGCCTTCTACCAGCAAACTGGATAGCCTTTCATACTCTAAGGCCAACCGACTAACCCACTGGTCGTAACTCTCACTGCAGACGAAGAGATCGCATATACACCACTTATTCTCGACGTGTCCAATTTTAATGGCTCGGACCCAATGGGATAGGTATCAAATGTGGAGCAATTCTTTGACATCCAACACATGACCGAAACGCAACAGATTTCCATCGTTTTTCAGAAAGGGAAGATTAGGCCTTTCATTGAGTCAACTGACTTCGTTTGACAAACCCTAATTCGGATGAGAGAGCCTAAAGAAGTCTCTCATCAAACAAGATGATCATTGTCATTCGAGCAACGCAGAAAAAGGTCTATGCAGCTTCTGACACGTGACCATAGTGGACCATTACATCTACGAGTTCATTGATCTCGTCAACCATATCGTGCAGTTTTCTCCCGATCAAACCCACAGACCACATCCAACTCACTGTACCCTCCACTTCCTATTCTCTTGATGCAACCTTCGTCGCATCCTAAGTCACGCATTTGAATATTTCAGCATTTAATTATTATTGTGTATTTTCTTTCGCGCACCTGCTTTTATTTGAAATTGTTCGACTTTTCGGGTTGACCGTCCGATGAGATCTTAAATAAAAAGGTCTGGTGCTTTTTGTATTATGACGTAACGGGCAAGCTTAAAGCTAAAATGCACAAAGTCTATTTCAAAACTCAAAGGCAGAATATTATTGCCCTATGATTAGGGAAATATCACGTTCAAAATTGTATTCTTTTGGTAAGTTTTATGGGCGATTAGTTTTTGGAAACTATTGAGAGGAGAAAACAATCTTTTAAAAGCTAGCCAGTCAACAGCTATTTGGAAATTTTAAAATTTAGAATGTATTTGGTCTGTTGGGAACTTTATTAAAATTGTAATTAAATCATTTATTATATATGGATAGTCGCTCCACTAAACAGAGGGAGACCGGATTAGAGAAATTGAATTGAAATTTTAATTTCTATGTTGTCGGCACTGTTCTCCCGTACAAGGTATTACCGCCGCCATCAGTCGCAAATTGAATCATTTGCTGCCCTAACTAGTTCTGTAACACTTCCCCTGTAATGACCGTATAATATGGGTCCGCCCGGAGGGCCACAACAAACAGACGTCACAGCTTAAGCATTATAAGATGATATAAACTACCCAACTCAAAACTCAGACTAAACACAACGGAAACAAATGAACAAGACTGGAAGTTATCACTAACGCAAGAGTATCAAATGGCCTTAAGGCCTTACAACAATGCAAAACTGAAACATCATCAACAACATAGCAAAGTGCATAAGCACCCCTAGACTACCTCGGCATGCAAGTCGGATTACATCGTGCATTAAGCATAACATCCAACAAAACAGAACTTCTACACCAAATGAATCACTTCATGAGTCTTAGGCCTGGCCAGCGAGCTTGTTCCTGCTTGCGATCCTTGCCCTATAAAAATTTGTGGTAACGTGGGTCAGCAAAGGCTGACCTCGACTGTGTAACCAACACATCTCCTCATGCCCGTCCCTAGCGGAACTCCACCCTAGGTCAGCACTTTGTAAAATATACATGGTGCAAGTAGTAAAACAGGTTTGGATGTCTCATACAGCAAACACGTTTCTACGTTGAACATATAATAAAAGGGGCCTACAAATGCAACATGTATGCAAACCTGGGCTTCACCAAGGCACCATAAAGCATATGCTTCTAACACATCATCAATCGGGTACATCCAATTTCCCCATCGGCGTTCAAGCCGCAAACACAAGGGTACTTCCAATTTCCCCATTAGCGTTCAAGCCGCAATCACAAGGGCACTTCCAATTTACCCAAACGACATACAAACCGCCACTCGGAACTCTTGCATTGGCCCCACACGCTCGTGGGTCTCAAAACCTCGGGCTTGCATGCAAGCTCAGACTTCTCAAGTCAGGATTCTGCTACACAACCAACCAATATTAAGAACCTTTGTTAGACCCCACCCGTTCGTGACAACCCAGGCTCGGCTCCAATATCGGGACCAAGTTCACCGAAGGAAACCCAGCGGGACCCAGCTGGTATCATCTGGGTTTATCCAAAGCTTGGCGTCCTCGTCAGTTTCACAGAAGGGGGTTTGTCTCGCCGGGACACTCTCCCCACATGACTTGCACGTCACGGGCTAACCAGCCGACCACAGAGACAAACCACGCCTTAGCACATCAAAATCTCAAGCCTTTCCCACTCTAATACACCATTCGTACCATACCGTCCCCGCGTGTACTCTAATTTCCACCCAGTCCGGTTCTGGTTACACGTACTCACACGAAAGAGGGGGAAAACAACATCACAAACTGCGTCTTGCCGCTAACGGATTTCTACAAAATCATTAAGGCTCGCTATGCAACATCACCGAGTCGGACTAACGGTCGCGACTACGGCTTCACTCACAATGCCTAAACCACTAACGGAGCGGATTTCTAGTGCAATATCATGCCGGATATGGACACAATCGACCCGGTGGCTCCTCTTGAACAATGGCAGCCTGAATCCCTCTCACTTGAGAGATCAGGGGCCCAAATGATTGAAAGAAAGCAAAAACAACATGGATGTCATGCACGCATCCTGAAGACCGAGAGGAGAAGTGTCGTTACCTTACGATTTCTCTTCCTAGCCATGGAATGCTTGTCTTGCACGGATGAAAACGAGCACCTCCAAGTCCTCGCCACGGATCTGGCCTCGAAACGACGATCGGAGCTCCGAAGCTCCGTCAATGGCGGGGAAAGAGCTTCTTCTTCCTCCTCCCACTCTCACTTCCAAACCCTAAGTCAAAACCTCAAAAGGGGAAGAAATGAGAGAAAATCCCGCTCAGCCCTATAAAAGCACTCTAGAGGGAGAGTCTTGTGTCTTAGAATCAAATCCTAAATGAAATCAGACGGCTAGAAAGCCAAACGACGGAACTGCTTCCGTCCACTACCGTCGGGCGCTAACGCTAACGCCGAGTGATAGCTTCCCGAGCCGCAAGACAGAAAATAATGTCGCGCTAATGCCGGCGGTAAGCCTAACGTTGCGCAGTAGCATCTTTCTCGAGAACTCAACGTTTTCTCGAGAACTCAACTCTTTCTCGACGCAAACCCTGTAGTTACCGTCGCGCAGTAACCAACTACCGCCGAGCGATAATCCTCTCAACACTCGACGAACGGGGCTTTCGTCTCGACATCTATACCCGACGAAACAAGGCTATCGTCGGGTGATAGCTACCAGAAATTCAAGTTCTGGAAAAAATGTGGTGTTACAACTCCTCTCCCCTTAGAAGAATTTTGTCCTCGAAATTTAGTATGCACACAAACAATAAGCATACCTAAAGTAAAGAGTTCTGGGAATTCCTCCTGCAGTGCTTGCTCACGCTCTCAAGAGAACTCATCTCGCCCGCAGTTGTCTCAACGCACCTTTACGAGCTTAACTTCTTTGTTCCGCAACTGCAGAACTTCCGAATCCTCTATGCTAACTGGGCGGACTTTCATTCCCAAGGCCTCTTCTATCGGCACTGCCGCCGACTCGACCACAACGCTTGTCTCCACCAAATCTTTCCTCAAGACGAAGACAAGGAAGACATCATGTAATCCACTCAGCTCTGCAGACAACACTAACCGGTAAGCAGCTTCTCCAATGCGTTCTGTAATTTCGAACGGCCCCAAAAACCTCGAACTCAACTTCTTGAGTCGGCGAATCCGTGAAACGCCCTTGAACGGCTTAATATTTAGATAGACTCAGTCGCCTACCGCGAACTGCACGTCCCTATGGCGAGCATTAAAGTACTTTGCTTGTCGATCCTGGGCAACCTTCATGCACTCCTGAATGGTCTGCACCAACTCACAAGCATCGGCCACCACCTCTTTTCCCAAAAGTTTGGTGTCTCCCGCCTCACCGAAATTGCATCATTTCCCTGCTGCGACCGAGGTAAGTCATGCACAAACTCCATGGAGATATCATCGAATTTCCACTCGGGGATAGGAAGAGGCTTCAGGAACCCGCCCGGCTTCTGACACTCAGCCTTCACTAAGGCACAAGTTTGACATCGACTCACGTACAAAGCAATATCTCGCTTTAACTCAGGCCACCAAAAGGATTTCTTCATATCCAAGTATATCTTTGTACTGTCCAGGTGAATGGAGTACTTCGTGAAATGAGCCTCAAACATTAACTTCTCACGGAGCTTGCCGAACTGTGGTACGCATATCCTTCCGTCCTTCCGTAGGATCCCATCAATCATCTCTCAGGCACTACTCTCGTCTTTTTGAGCTTCTACCACAAATGGCTGAAACTATGCATCCACTCTGGTCGTTTCCCGAATTCGATCGGACAAATCATTCTGCAACTCTATCCAGTTCAATTGATTCATGCTAGACTCGCCTCTTGTTACACAAACGATGTCGAGGGCATCAAAATCTCGCACCAACTGCTCATCATGAGCTTCAATCCAATTCCTTTGTCCAGAGTATTTCCTACTCAAGGCATCCACCACCATGTTGGCTTTGTTTGGCGTATATTGTATTGTCATGTCATAGTCCCCAAGGAACTCGACCCATCTGCGTTGTCGCATGTTCAAATCTTTTTGATCTAGAAGATACTTCAGGCTTTTGTGGTCCGTGAAGATCTTCATCTTCGCACCATAGACAAAGTGTCGTCAAAGCTTTAACGCAAAAATTATCGCCGCCAGTTCTAAGTCATAGACGGGGTAATTCCTCTCATGAGGTTTCAACTGCCTAGACCCAAAGGCTATCACCTTGTCATGTTGCACTAACACGCAACCTAAACCGCATCGTAATGCGTCACTGAAAACCTGAAATCCTTCAGTCCCTTTGGGAAGACTTAAGATCGGAGCTGTCATCATCCTCGCCTTCAGGTGGTCAAACACTTGTTTGCATTCCTGAGTCCACACGAACTTTTGGTCCTTGCGAGTCAACGAAGTGAGGGGAAGAGCTATCCGTGAAAAATTTTCCACAAATCTTCTATAATACCTTGTTAGTCCAAGAAAACTCCTGAATTCCGCCACGGTGCTCAAAACTAGCCAATCTCTGATGGCCTTAACTTTTGCTGAATCCACCGTCACCCCATCACCACTAATTACATGGCCCAAAAATGTCACATTCTCTAACCAGAACTAGCATTTTGAGAACTTTGCATATAGCTGGTTCTCGCTCAAGGTCTGCAAGACTACTCTTAAATGAGTCTCATGCTCCGCCTCCGTTTTGGAGTAGACCAAGATATCGTCAATGAAAACCACCACAAATGAGCCTAAATACTCCTGAAATACTCGATTCATCAAATTCATGAATACAGATGGCGTGTTCGTCAACCCGAACGGCATCACCGAGAACTCGAAGTGACCATACCTCGTACCAAACGCTGTCTTGGGTATGTCCTCGTCTCGAATCCGTAACTGATAGCATTCGGACTTCAAGTCCAACTTAGAGTACACTGACTCTACCAACTGGTCAAATAGGTCATTTATCCGTGGAATCGGATACTTATTCTTAACGGTCAGTTTATTCAATTCCCGGTAATCTGCGCACAGCCGCATACTACCATCTTTCTTTTTTACGAACAACACTGGCACGCTTCATGGCGAAGAGCTGGATCTTATGTACCCCTGCTCCAACAGTTCTTGCAATTATACCTTGAGCTCAGTCAATTCCTTCGGTGTCATCCTAAAAGGGGGACGTGACACCGGCCTTGCTTCTAGCACTAACTCGATCAAGAAATCGATCTCCCGTCGAGGAGGTGCTTCAGGTAACTCCTCAGGAAACACACCCTCAAATTCTGTCACTACCGGCACTTCACCAATTGATAATTTGGGAAGATGAACTTCTAGCAATGCTACGAAAGTTACTCCTCCCTGGTTAACTGTCTGCACCAACTGCATGGCTGAAATCAGGGAAAAGGACACTCCATCGAGGCCCTCAAATATAACTTCTGTTTTTTCCTCGCTTCTTAGGGTCACTACCTTTGACAGACAGTAAATACTGGCACGCTACTCTGCAAGCCAGTACATCCCCAAGATCACATCAAATTCGGCCAACGGTAGAACCGTTGCTACAAACCCGAAGTCAACTCCGCCTAGACTCCAACCAATGCGCCCTCTCATCCTGGTGGTCATGAAGGACCCATTGGGCATGCGCACCCTAAGCTCTGCTTCCGTAGAAAAGGCTCGACTCCAATTCTCCGGATAAAGCTTTCCGCAAGAAAGGAGTGTGACGCTTCTGTATCGAAAAATACCCTAGCGTGGTAACCGGAAACTAGCACAAAGCCTACAACACCGGTGACATACATAAAAGACCTCGAAAGACTAAAGCAAATATGAACTTAAACTTTACCATACCTGTCACCACATCGGGCTGGCGGATCGCTTCCTGCTGCCCAAGGTTGTAAGCCCTTGGCTGCACGGGTTGGAAACGAGAAACGCTCGACTCCGTCATTTTTCCTTTCTCCGATACACTGGGCCCGGAGCGCACCGATTGCTCTTGTCTTGGCTCCTGCTCAGCACCACCTTCAGTACAGAAACGAGCTATGTGGCCTGGCTTGCCACATTTATAGTACGATGGTGGTCCCTTAAAGCGAGATCCCCCCGACGTCGTACTACTCTTCTCCCCTTCTGTCAAATTTCCTTGCGATTGAGAAGGCTTTCTTTCTCCCTACTTGGGTGCAAAACCCTTCCAACGTTGGGTTCGCTTCATATTGCTCTCCAACGTCCTAGCGGCTTCGACTAACTCGTTGAAGCCCGCTTTCTTCATAGCTGAGGGGTTGTCTCAGATTCTCCCTCAAACCATGTTAGAAGAGGTTGCCCCTCTACTCATCGTCTGTCATGGTCGTCCCAGCATAACGTCCCAAACGAGTGAACTCCTGGACGTACTCATCTACTGTCTTGTCCCGCTGCACCAAGTGCAAAAACTGTCTCTGAAGGGCTAGCCTTGTCGACGCGGGAATATACTTATTCAAGAAAGCATTCCCGAACTCTTTTATGGACGGGGTGCGTCCAGGAAACTGTGACCGCTATGACTCACCCACCACAGCTTAGCGTCACCTTCCAACATGAAGCTCGCAAACTCAGACTGCTTCACTACTGGCGTCTCTGTCGCCCTTAGCAGTTCTTGAATTCTCCCCCACCAGTCCTCGGCATCGGTCGGCGTGCCGACTCCCTTAAACGTTGGAGGATGGAAACTTAGAAAATATTTCATTTGTCGGTCTCCGTGCCCGACAACCACTCTTTCCGCCAATGGCTCTGTCTGCCTGGCTCCTCCGCCCTGTGTGACTGGTGTCGTACCTGGGGTAACAGGAGTCGTTACCTGCACAACTGGGGTCACAACTTGCGCTGCCGCTGCAGCTTGGGCCGCAACCATCGCTTCTGCAAGCATGCGACAGAAATCGGCAGGGGTTACCACCATGCTAAAAAGACCCAGAGCAGTAGCACTGCTCGTCGAAGGCTCTTCTCTTAGCCTCGACATCCCTGCCTCGTCGCTTGCACCCTTAGCAAAAGCAAGTTAAACCAAAATCAGCTTTTATCGCAAGACTAGACACAAGGACACTCACGGTCCCGAGATACTCCTATGTGGATAACTTCTTAATGCGATCCGATTAGGACATTCGACCACGAAAACATATCTTGGAAACAAACCTCCCTCTGATACCAAAATGTAACACCTCCCCTGTAATGACCGTATAATATGGGTCCGGTCGGGCCCCACAACATACAGACGTCACAGCTTAAGCATTATAAGATGATATAAACTACACAACTCAAAACTCAGACTAAACACAGCGGAAACAAATGAACAAGATTGTAAATTATCCACTAACACAAGAGTATTAAATGGTCTTAAGGCCTTACAACAATGAGTTCAAAACTGAAACATCATCAAAGACATAGCAAAGTGCATAAGCACTCCTAGACTAATTCGGCATGCAAGCCGGATTACATTGTGCATTAAGCATAACATCCAACAAAACAGAACTTCTACACCAAATGAATCACTTCATGAGGCTTAGGCTTTTTTGGTCGGCGAGCTTGTTCCTGCTTGCGATCCTTGTCCTGTAAAAATTTGTGGTGATGTGGGTCAGCAAAGGCTGACCTCGACTGTGTAACCAACACATCTCCTCCCGGTCGTCCCTAGCGGACCCTGGGGCACTCCATCACCCTGCAGGTCAGCACTTTGTATGCAAATATACATTTACATTGCAAGTAGTAAAACAGGTTTGGATGTCTCATACAGCAAACATGTTTCTATGTTGAGCATATAATAAAAGGGGCCTACAAATGCAGCATATATGCAAACTTGGGCTTCACCCAAGACACCCTAAAGCGTATGCTTCTAACACATCATCAATCGGGTACATCCAATTTCCTCATCGGTGTTCAAGCCGCAAACACAAGGGTACTTCCAATTTCCCCATCGGCGTTCAAGCCGCAATCACAAGGGTACTTCCAATTTCCCCAAACGGCATACAAGCCGTCACTCAAAACTCTTGTCTTGGCCCCACCCGCTCGTGGGTCTCAAAACCCCGGGCTTGCCTGCAAGATCTGACTTCTTACGTCAGGATTCCGCCACACAACCAACTGATACTAAGAACTCTTGCTAGACCCCACCCGTTCGGAACGACCCAGGCCCGGCTCCAATATCGGGACCAAGTCCACCAAAGGAGACCCAGCGGGACCCAGCTAATATCGTTCGGGCTTGTCCAAAGCTTGGCGTCCTCGTCAGTTTCACAGAAGGGGGCTTGTCTCGTCGGGACACTCTCCCCATATGACTTGCACGTCACGGGCTAGCTGGCCGACCACAGAGACAAACCACGGCTTAGCACATCACAATCTCAAGCCTTGCTCACCCTAATCCATCATTCGTACCATACCGTCCCCGCGTGTACTCTAATTTTCACCTGGTTCGGTTCTGGTTACACGTACTCACACGAAAGAGGAGGAAAACAACATCACAAACGGCGTCTTGGCGCTAATGAATTTCTACAAAATCCTTAAGGCCCGCTATACAACATCACCGAGTCGGACTAACGGTCGCGACTACGGCTTCACCCACAATGCCTAATCCACTAACTGAGCGGATTTCTAGTGCAATATCATGTCGGGGACGGACACAATCGACCCGGTGGCTTCTCTTGAAACACGGCAGCCCGAATCTCACTCACTTGAGAGATCTGGTGCTCAAATGCTTGAAAGAAAACAAAAAAAACATGTATGTCATGCACGCATCCTAAAGACCGAGAGGAGAAGTGTCGTTACCTTACGATTTCTCTTCCTAGCCATGGAATTTTTGTCTTGCACGGATGAAAACGGGCATCTCCAAGTACTCTCCACGGATCTGGCTCGGAACGACGATCGGATCTCCGAAGCTTCGTCAATGGCGGGGAAAGAGCTCCTTCTTCCTGCTCCCACTCTCACTTCCAAACCCTAAGTCAAAACCTCAAAAGGGGAAGAAATGAAAGAAAATCCCGCTCGGCCCTATAAAAGCACTCTGGAGGGAGAGTCTTGGGCCTTAGGATCAAATCCTAAATGAAATCGAACGGCTAGAAATCCAAACGACGGAACTGCTTCCGTCCACTACCATCGGGCGCTAATGCTAACGACGAGCGATAGCTTCCCGAGCCGCAAGACAGGAAATAATGTCTCGCTAACGCCGGCGGTAAGGTTAACGCTGCGCGGTAGCATCTTTCTCGAGAACTCAACGTTTTCTGAAGAACTCAACTCTTTCTCGACGCAAACCCTGGAGTTATCGCTGTGTGGTAACTAACTACCGTCGAGCGATAATCCTCTCAACACTCGACGAACGGGGCTTTCGTCTCGACATATATACCCGACGAAACAAGGCTATCGTCAGGCGATAGCTACCAGAAATTCAAGTTCTTGAAAAACTGGGGTGTTACAAGTTCCGTCTCCATTGGCCGACTTCGCCACCCACCGCCGGATCTCGCTGGCTCCAGCCACACGTCGCTGAATCCGCAAGGCTCCGACGCCTTGACGACGACCAGAACCGAACCATCTATGGCTTCCGCCCATTACCAAATCACCAGGCGTCGTCGACTCCGTCGTCCCTCTCTGGCGCTGCCCGTTCCTATTGCCAAGGGGTGACGTCGACCTCAGCTTCCTATTCCGGCATTCCCCCCAGTCATTCAACCCACCAGCTGGAATCAATAACCTCAAAATCGGGAACTTTTCCTGCTTGCTCGGTTTAATCCGCCAACGACAACTACAGCACTGTTCCTCAACTTGGAATTGAACCGGCCTTTTGTGGTAACTCGCCGATTTATTGCTCGTAAACAACTGGTCGTAAATTTATGCGTATTTTAAATAATTAAAAGCTTGTCCTGAACGTTCAATCACCTGAGTTATCGTTATTTCATAAATTGTTGTCTGTAATTTATGCTTGTGGTCGTACGAATTCCGCTATTGCTCGATCCGTTATGCGCCGATGAAATTTCCTGAATAATGAAAAATGATCTTACGGAAGTTTATCGTTAAGAGCAGTGCTACGTGCGAAGGCTACGATTTTGGTCGCTCGGCACTTCTCAAAAATAAAAATCGACTTAATTTCAAATCTAATTTTTATTTCTTTAACAAAATAAAATATTTAGTTTTGAAGAATCCTAATCCTAGCGTGATTAGAAATTGGTGGCGTCGTGGCGGACAAAAGAAAACCCTAGCGTGATTAAAAATATTTAGTTTTATATCAAATAATTTTGCCCAAAATAATTATTTTCCAAATCCTAGAGTGAGATTACATCACCTCTCTACCTACCTCCATCTCTGTTTCCTGAACAACCACTGACTCCAACACAGCCTCTCTCCATTCACCATCCAAACCTCCACTCACTAGCTGATCATAACGGTCACCATCTGCACCACATGTCAAATCAAGAGTAAATAACCTTTGGAATAAAGGGTTATGTTTCTGTCACAAACAATCCAACTCATGATTGCCCGATGAAGCTATAAATCATTACTGGCGACGTCGAGGACGAGATCATAGTGTAGAACGTTGGCGCGTCGCAATCAAAAATACCACCCCTGCTGCATATGAGGATGAACATTTGCATTGTTTTGACCTACCTTGTTTCTTCGCGGGGCGTTTTGGGGCCTCTATTATCACCTTTGGGTGCTTTTAAGGTTGTAAGTTAAAACATTTTACAATTTTCAGGGAGAAAAGTTCTACTGATTACCACCATCAAACATCGCTTTGATTACTTGATTTTCGATCCTGCAATTGGTGCATAAAAAGTTGTGACACTGAGGTCAACTTTTTAGTGATCAACAATAATTTTCAAACTACATAAACATCTTGATCATCCAAACTAATGTTGGCACAATCTCTGGTTAGCCAGACTAATGTTGACGAATTTAGCCCAACGTCTTCTTTATCTTGCCACTTTCCTTTAGTTGGGTCAGCTTCTCCTCTAGCATCAAAAAGGCTATAGGATTTGGCAGACTTAATTTTATTTGAATGCAAGCAAACATTCAATCAATACTGGAAAATGAACCTTAATGCATCGATCATGCAAGAGCCTGATGCATACTAACTGAAGTGCTGAAAATAATATAGTGAGAACAAAGTTGCACATGTACTGAAGTGGATGATGCAAATGCTCAAAGCTGAATATTAGTATGAATAATAGCATAATTGTATAATACGAGGTAAACGAAAACTAAATAAAAGATTCACGGAGTAAGCAATTCTGAAGCAAGAATAACGTATTAGATGGGAGAAATGTGTAGATTTGAATGTGCAATTAACAAAACAATGTGATCTCTAAGGGCTGAAGATTTGAGGATTTTGGGGACTTAGACAGAGGAGTGTCTCTGGTTGTTAAAGGCGCGCCTAAGGCTCCAGGCTCAATAGACTCAGAGGTTTGCGCCTTCGTGCGTCTTTTTTGCGCCTTTGGAACATAAAAGGCATGGTTGGATGCGATTTCTATTGCAAATCTTTTTTCTCAAAAGAAAGAAAAAAATAATGTAAGAACTCAATAATTTTTTCATGATTTAGTATTTGTGAAATATAATCGAGTGTTAAGACTTAAATATGATGCAAGTGACCGCATTAATTCTATTTTTAAGAGATTTAAATGATAGTAATAAATGATTAATTAGTAGAATAAATGAAAATTCTGACCAAGAACATGACCTGATGTTTGATACTTATGTTTTAAAATGAATGTGGTTGCGCCTTGTCATTGTCAGGCGTGTGCATGCGTCTTGAGCCTTGCGTCTAGGCTCTAAGACCCGTTTGCGCCTTGGTGCGTCTTGCGCCTTTAATAAATAAAGTCTACCAAAGGGAGTGCAGAGAGAATATGGAAAGAGGAGAAGGTTAATTTACTAAGGAAATGATTCTTGGCACGAGAGAGGGCTAAGAACGTTGTGGGGAGTTATGAGAAGATGTGAATTGATGGTGAAGTATTGGTGAGTTGCGTCACAAAGCTAGGACGGTTTGTAACGCCCCCGATTTTTCGGCAATTGTTTTAATCCTCGTTTGGCGTTACGTTGGCGCATTTCCGGCTCGTGCCGTTGTGACAATACCTCGTTAGGTGTTCTTAGTGCTCGTAGCCTGTTTGCAGGGTTCCCCAGCTAGCCGGAGTCTGTTTTGGAGACTCGGCTGAGCCTCTTAGGGAATCCTTGTGCTTTGGCTTCGGGTGAGGTTAGCCCGAGTGTGTGGTCGTCGGAGGTTGTGTCCGACTTCGCCGATGCTTTCGTAGCCCGAGTGTTTAGCTACGGTGCGGATTTGTTCGGAATCCGAGAGCGTTAATTTTCGCATCGTTTCGACGGTTGCCTGTTAGCGGGTGGTCATTCTATTTTAGCGTATATATACACTTACGCATTTTAGCATGGTGAGTGATTTAGGCATGCCGGTGTATAAATGCATACGTGCACGTGCGTGCGTAACTTTATAAAAAAAACATATTTATGTGCGTGTTTATATGGGGGTGTGCGGTATGGGTATACGTATAAGTGTAGGTATATAGTATATACGTATATTTATAAGTGTACGGATATATTTATATGTGTATAGGTATAGGTTATTGGTTTAAACTTTTAATTAAAACCAAATCTCATTTAGTGGTTAGGTTAGTGCTTAATTAGTTAGGATATATGTATATATATATAGGATTTTATCTTTAGGTTTAGGTGTTTTTTTTCCCCAACCCGACGGCTGCCTGCAGAGCCCGAACCGTTCCTTCGTGCGGAAGAATAGAGGCGGAAGCCCCGGCGCTGCTCCGACCGCCCGTTCACCGCCCAGATCCGCTCGAAAACGCGATTTGAGGCCGGATCCGTGCTCCTCTAGCCAAGATCTTCATTCCAAGGTATCGATCTTGAGATTTCCTCCATGTTCTTCCCGGTCGGATCGCTGCATCTCCAGTTTTTTTTCGGTCAGTAATGGAGTTTTCCTACCCTAAATTTTGTCCAGGTTTTTCTTAAGTGGTCGCTTGTGGTCGGGCCTGCTGGGAAGAGCGTGGTTAGCCGTAATTCTTCAAAAAAAAAAACTAGGCAAGTGTGCTCTTCGCCCTTGCCAAAGAAATTCTAGGTTGTGTTCTTGATTTGCTTAAATTCTGAACTAGCTCTGCAAGGATTTAGTTATTCCAAAATTTATGCAAAATTTCTTGTTCAAATCCCTTGTTTGCTAAAGTTGCGGCCGGAATGAATTTTAGAGTTGTTGTTCCCTTTTTTTTATGAGTTGGATCAGATTTTTTTTGTTGTTCTTTTGTTTATATATACATATGATTTATATACAAATGCTGTTTTGATGTTCAACCACCGAGTTTCCCTATGGTTTTAGACTTGTTCTTGTTAAGAATGGCATGGGCATGTGATGTTTCCAGAGAATGTTTACTTGGAGGAGTGCGGCTCTAAGTGATAGTGTAAAGTGCATTTTTTTTCTGTTGCGGCTCAAGCACCGAGTGCTCCATGTTTTAGCCTTGTTCATTTCAAGATTTATGTTTTAGCCTGCTGTTTTCCTTGAGTGTAAATCGTGACCAGCTCGTTTTAGTATCAAATTCCTCGCACATGTTTGGTATCAAACTAATTGGTTATATTTGGTATCAAACTGATTTTGTAACATTTTTAGTATTTGAGTTTAAGCGTATTTTCACATTTTAAATGTGTTTAGTTAACCAGCGTCGTCAATTGTTAGGTAGCTAAGCCTCTTAGGTGGGTTGCTCTAGAGTGTTTAGGGTTCAGTGTGACTTCTTGGTGGCTCATGGAACCACTAGTAAGGGTTTTTCCGAGTCACTTGGTGCTGGAGTAGGATGTGATTTTGAGGTGGGTCGGACCGATGCCGCCACCCTTGTTTTACTTCTTGTCTTATTAAGACAATATGGGTTGTTTGGTTGAGTTGGACTGATGCCACCACCACAACACCTTGAGATATTTAGGCCTGTTAGACTTGGTTGGACCGTTGCCACCAGCCTAGGCCCTTGTTACTGATTTTGTCCATCTCCAGTATTAGGTGACTCTTTCTGCTCTAGCTTTATGCTAGGATTTATTTATTTTTGCTAATCCTTTTTGCAGAGATAGTAGAAGTTCGGCTTCATTCGTGCTCTTGATGTACTCCGTTTCCACTTACCTTTGTGGGAATCAGTTTTACCTGCTTTACTTACTTTCTTTTATCTGTACCTGTTTTACTTCACCTTCACTTACTTCTGACCTGATTTTAAATCCTATATAAATCTATTGTACCTTTGTTTCCCTTTTGATAGTTGTTTTGCTGAGGTGTTCGTTTTTTTTTTCTGAATACCTCAGGTACAGGTATTTAGCCGACTATGCGGCTAAGTTGCTCCTGGAGATTTTCTAGCATTTCAGTTGCTACTGTGGTTCTCAGTTTCTCTTGTTTGGGAGGTAGCTTTTCTTTAGACTTGTAGTATAGACATACCTACTCACCAGTGGGTTCGTGTCAGTTGGTGACGCCCACTGGTGGTTTCTCTTTTAGATATTTTGCGCTTGCTTACACTGTTAGTTCTTCTGTTTTTGAGATTTATTAAACTTGCTTCTGGGATGATTTATGTTAGGTTGCTAGTTACTTTAAAACCTATAAAAAAAATAATTATTATATCTAAAACACAGACATCATGTTTTCTTTTCTAAAAAGCTTAATCACTACTTTCAAAACCACGTAAAAGGTCATTTTCCATATATATCATAAAGGTTAAATCTAGGGTCTTGCATAATCTTAGGTGTCCCCTGGGGACGCTTATGCATTCTCTTAGGATGTTAAAAAGTGAATAAAGTATTTTCCGCTACGTATAAGTATAATTTTGAAGGGTGGACTAGTTGATCCACGAACCCGAGGGATACGGCCTCTAAAATATATAATTGATTTTCACATCATTAAAGCTTTTGATTTTTCATAGTCTTAGTAGTTGGTGGTTGCCTGAGCGTCGGCAGTTATCCCCTGCCCGACGTGACATCACAACGCGCGTTTTATTCTACTCTGATACTTCTAAAATTTTGGAAGAAATGCGGGTTGTGACAGTTGGTATCAGAGGGAGGTTGCTTGACAATTTGTCGGGCAACCTTTCCTCGTAGGTATTAAAAGTTTAGCATCATGTCATACACACACCGATATGTCATCAGCACGTCTTGGCTGAAGCACGAACACTACACCCATAGCATAACATGAAGTATACGGGGCATATTATGTAGTATGGGATGCATAATATGTGTTTGTATATGGATCCACCATAGGAGGCAACATGTGAGGGTTATGTAGTATCGGATGCATAACCTCACCACATGAATGCGACTAGCACGTTTTCTTTTTCGTTGCATGGGAATGTTATGTAGTATGGGATGCATAACATTTTCATGTGTACGCCGCTCATAACATGCATTAGGGCCTTTTTAGAATGCATAGCACAATCATGCATAGCATAACATTGCATAAGCACAAAGTGCCAAGCTAAAGACTTGCAGGATGACATATGTACACACATGGTTTCGAGTCAAAAAGAATATAAATTCATGCATTCCCGATATAGGCACAAGAGTTAGTGTGATGGTGGTGAACCATTTTAGATTAAGCGTGGCATTATTTCCTCTGTATAAAACAAAATATATATATAAAATCTCAGAGCAAGTTGGCAGTGAAAGCAAGTACTTATGTAGGTTTGTCTGTACCTGTTTGTTTTGTCCTAGTAGTTGAACTAGGTTCTGATGATTGCCTGTTTGTTCTTTTTAGTATGGCGCCTAAGCGTAGAGTGACGAGGTCGACTCCCCAATCTGAGGGTGAGTCTTCTGGTGCTCAAAGCGGTGTAGTTGTGGAGAGTCTGAGGCAGAGCAATGAGGCTCTATCGAGGCAGATGGTGGACGTTCAGTCTCAGATCCAGTCCCTGATATCTGTGGTGGCAGGACTAGCCCCGAGAGCGCAGGATCCTGCTGCGGGTATAGCTGTTCCCGCACCTCCGACACCCCCAGCCCCTTTGGTGCCTCCAGTGGTGGTGCCCCCGGAGATGGCTTTCATCACTCAGTTCCAGCGACTGCGACCCCCTACCTACGATAGTAAGGCGGACTTCATGATATTGGATGACTGGTTGATTTCCATAGAGGAAATGTTTCATTACTCTGGAGTGTCTGAGGATCAGAAGGTGATGTTGGCCGCCTATCAGCTGAAGGGGTTAGCGAAGAGCTGGTGGATGAGGGAGAAGGAGGGAATGGTAGGAGGAAGCACTTGGGCTTCCTTCAAGGAGATCTTGATGCGGAAATTTCTACCGTCAGTGGAGCGAGACAGGCTGATGAATGACTTCTTGCATCTGAAGCAGAGGCAGCTCTCAGTCAGCGAGTATGAGATTGAGTTTAGCAAACTCAGTCGCTTTGCCCCTAGTTTGGTGAGCTCAGAGGAGGATAGAGCGAAGCGTTTCCTCGGAGGCCTGCGGAGCGATGTACAGCAGCTAGCGGTGGCTCATGGAGCGGTGAGTTATGCTGGGGCAGTGGAGGCCGCTTTGAAGGTAGAGTCCATCGAAAGCGCGAAGCAAAGAGGACAGCAGGCGAGGAATGAGAAGAGGAAAGATGTTGAAGCAAAGAGCCCCCAAGTGCCCGGTGCTCCTTCGAGGAAGAGGAGCAAAGAGGTCTGTAGTTTTTGTGGCCGGTCGGGCCATCCTGCTGAGAGATGTTTCAAGAGGGCGGCGGCGCAGAAGGAGCATGTGCATGCTATTCAGGGTGCTCCCAGGCAGAATGTGGTGTGTACTCTGTGCAAGAAAGAGGGGCATGATGTTGCCCGTTGCTGGTTGAAGGACAAGGTCTGCTATCAGTGCGGACAGAAAGGTCATACCAAGGCCCGATGCCCGCAGCTCCAGTCTGTGCACCGACCAGTTCCTCTTCAGGCGTTGCCACCGCCTCAGTCTATGGATAGAGGCAAAGGGAAGCTGAATGTGATATCTTCAGCGAAGGCTCAAACTTCGACGCAAGTCATTTCAGGTAAACCTTCTCGCTAGTCTTTTACTTCCATTGCAGATTAGTTTGGCTTTTGTTTTCTTAAATGATTGTGCAATTTTCCCGTTTATATTTATATAGGGAGTTTTAAGGTAAAGAACCGTGGGGCGCGCGTTCTCTTTGACTCAGGTGCTACCCACTCATTTGTGGCTATGGCCTTTGTAGAGCGGTGCCAGCTGGTTCTTGATCGTGTCGGTGATGCCTTTTGCGTCAAATTCCCCTCGGGTGATTGTGTGATATCAGATCAGGGCATTCTGGATTGTCCTATTATGTTGAGGGATTTCCCGGCCAAGGCAGATCTGAAGGTTATAGACTTGGAGGATTTCGACGTCATCCTGGGTATGGATTGGTTGTCCAGATACGATGCAGTGATCCAGTGCAGCGGTAAGCGCTTGGATTTCAAGAAGGACAACGGTCAGCCTGGGAGTATTTATGGCGATCCGCGCCAGGCCTCTCCGGCGATTTCTGCGGTATGTGCTCATAGGTTATTCAGTTCTGATTGTTTTGCTTGCTTAGTCTCAGTGCTGGAGACTGTTAGCAGTTTGCTGCGGTTGTATGAGATTACTGTTGTCCGTGAGTTTTCTGATGTGTTTCCTAGCGACCTTCCCGGTCTTCCCCTTGTCAGAGATGTCGAGTTCGTGATTGATTTGGAGCCGGGTACGCATCCTATTGCTAAGGCGCCGTACCGGATGGCCCCGCGAGTGCTGGAGGAGCTGCGTACCCAGCGGGATGAGTTATTGGAGAAGGGTTTCATAAGGCAGAGCTCGTCGCCCTGGGGTGCGTCTGTTCTCTTTGTGAAGAAGAAAGATGGGTCGATGCGCCTTTGCATCGACTACAGAGAGCTGAACAGAGTCACCATCAAGAACAGGTATCCCCTGCCCAGAATCGACGACTTATTCGATCAGTTGCGTGGTAGCTCTGTATTCTCCAAGATTGACCTTCGATCAGGATATCATCAGCTCAGGATCCGGGAGTCGGACATTCCACGGACGGCTTTCCGATCGAGGCATGGACATTTCGAATTCCTAGTTATGTCTTTTGGGTTGACCAACGCGCCATCAGCATTCATGGACATGATGAACCGGGTGTTCAAAGATTTTCTGGACAAGTTTGTGGTCGTATTCATAGACGACGTTCTGATTTATTCACGGAATGCTGCGGAGCATGATCAGCACTTGCGCTTGGTGTTATCTGCCTTGAGAGATCATCAGTTGTACGCCAAGCTGAGTAAATGTGAATTCTGGTTGCCTCAGGTTTCCTTCCTGGGTCATGTGGTGAACAAGGATGGCATTTCAGTGGACCCGGTGAAGATTTCTGCAGTGATGGATTGGCATAGGTCGAGCACACCCAAGGAGATTAGGAGCTTCTTGGGGTTGGCCGGCTATTATAGAAGGTTTGTTGAGGGCTTTTCTACCTTGGCAGCGCCGTTAACTAAGCTGACGCAGAAGCATGCGGCGTTTATTTGGAGCGAGCAATGCGAGGAGGCCTTTCTGGAGCTAAAGAGGAGACTGTGCACTGCTCCTGTTTTGACATTGCCTACGGAGGGCAAGGACTATGACGTATATGTGGATGCCTCGCATGTTGGGCTCGGTGGCGTGTTGATGCAAGAGGGGAAGGTGATTGCGTATGGGTCGCGGCAGTTGAAGACTCATGAGCGGAGCATGACCTCGAGTTTGCGGCGGTGATTTTTGCGTTGAAGTTGTGGAGGCATCTACTCTATGGGGCTCAGTGCAAGATTTTCACAGATCATAAGAGCCTGAAGTACGTGTTTACACAGAAGGAGCTGAATCTGCGCCAGCGGCGGTGGCTAGAGTTTGTGGCCGATTATGACGTGGAGATCCAGTACCATCCAGGCAAGGCCAATGTGGTGGCCGACGCCCTGAGCCGCAAGACATGGAAGATCTTCAACCTCACGGCGGACCGTTTAGTGGAAGAGTTCTTGTTGATGGACATCTCCGTGGGATGCTGTGATTTGCAAAGCAGTTTGGCAGTGGCAGAGCCATCTTGGATTTCACTCACCAGGTTGCACCAGAGGGATGATCCGGATTTGTTACACCTGTACCTCAGGGCTAAGAGAGGGGAGTTGCCGGATTTCTCTATCGATGAGTCGGGTACTTTGAAGTACCGCGGCAGGTTTTGCATCCCCGCGGTTGGAGACATCAGGAGTATGGTATGCAAAGAGGCTCATGGATCCAGTGTTTCCTACCACCCAGGATCCACCAAGATGTATCATGATTTGAAGCAGATCGTCTGGTGGTATGGTATGAAGGGGGATATAGCTCGGTATGTTTCGGAATGTTACACTTGCAAGCGGGTGAAGGCCGACCATGGGAGGCTTGGTGGCAAGTTGACTCCTTTGGAGGTTCCGACTTGGAAGTGGGAAAGTATCTCCATGGACTTCATTACGGGCTTACCAAGATCTCCAAGGGGATTTGATTCAGTTTGGGTGATCGTGGATCGATTGACGAAGTGTGCGCACTTCGTACCTTATAAGATCGACTACCCGATGAAGAAGATAGCAGAGTTGTATTTGAGCGAAGTCATCTGATTGCATGGAATTCCAGTGAGTATCATTTCAGACCGAGACTCCAGATTTACTTCCCGTTTTTGGAAGAGTTTGCAGGAGGGTTTGGGTACAGACTTGAGATATTCTACCGCTTACCACCCACAGACAAATGGGCAGACCGAGCGTATGAACCGGATTGTGGAGGATATGATCAGGTGCTACATACTAGGCCACGGTAGGGCGTGGGATGAGCGTTTGCGGCTCATGGAGTTTGCCTACAATAACAGTTACCAAGAGAGCTTGCAAATGGCTCCCTTCGAGGCATTGTATGGGAGGCGCTGTAGAACTCCGTTGTTTTGGACTGAGGTTGGTGAGAGGCCTTTGTTGAGTCCTGATGCTCTCGAGGACATGGAGGTTGTTGTGAAGCTCATTCGGGAAAAGCTTCGGTTAGCTCAGGAGAGATATGAGAAGAACGCCAACCGGCGTAGGTCCGATTTGGAATTTTCGGTGGAGGATTTGGTCTTCTTGAAGGTGTCTCTGATGGTTGGAGTGAAGAGGTTCGGCAAGAACCATAAGCTGGATCCGAGGTATGTGGGCCCATTCAGAATTTTGGAGCGTATTGGTGTGGCAGCATATAGGTTGGATCTACCAGCCAACTTCTCAGGCGTGCATAATGTTTTTCATGTGAGCCAGCTGCGGAAGTGTGTGCGGAGCAGTGGGAAAGTCTTGGATGTCGTGCCCCAGTTGGAGCCTAACCTCTCATATGTTGAGGTGTCGGTCCGCATCTTGGATACTCAGGATCGGGTGCTGCGGACAAAGTCTATCCCGATGGTGAAGGTTATTTGGAAGAATCAAGGTTTGGAAAGCGCGACTTGGGAGCTAGAGTCGGCTATGAGGAAGGCTTACCCTCGCTTGTTCTCTTGATTTGTTGGGTATGTTTTCTTTCTAGTAACTTTTGTTCGTTACTTTCCTTATATAGTAGAAGTAGTGTACGTAAAGTTTCGGGACGAAACTTTCTTTTAGGAGGAGTGACTGTAACGCCCCCGATTTTTCGGCAATTGTTTTAATCCTCGTTTGGCGTTACGTTGGCGCATTTTCGGCTCGTGCCGTTGTGACAGTACCTCGTTAGGTGTTCTTAGTGCTCGTAGCATGTTTGCAGGGTTCCCCAGCTAGCCGGAGTCTGTTTTGGAGACTCGGCTGAGCCTCTTAGGGAATCCTTGTGCTTTGCCTTCGGGTGAGGTTAGCCCGAGTGTGTGGTCGTCGGAGGTTGTGCCCGACTTCGCCGATGCTTTTGTAGCCCGAGTGTTTAGCTACGGTGCGGATTTGTTCGGAATCCGAGAGTGTTAGTTTTCGCATCGTTTCGACGGTTGCCTGTTAGCGGGTGGTCATTCTATTTTAGCGTATATATATACTTACGCATTTTATCATGGTGAGTGATTTAGGCATGCCGGTGTATAAATGCATACGTGCACGTGCGTGCGTAACTTTATAAAAAAAACATATTTATGTGCGTGTTTATATAGGGGTGTGCGGTATGGGTATACGTATAAGTGTAGGTATATAGTATATACGTATATTTATAAGTGTACGGATATATTTATATGTGTATAGGTATAGGTTATTGGTTTAAACTTTTAATTAAAACTAAATCAAATTTAGTGGTTAGGTTAGTGCTTAATTAGTTAGGATATATGTATATATATATATATATAGGATTTTATCTTTAGGTTTAGGTGTTTTTTTCCCCAACCCGACGGCTGCCTGCAGAGCCCGAACTGTTCCTTCGTGCGGAAGAATAGAGGCGGAAGCCCCGACGCTGCTCCGACCGCCCGTTCACCGCCCAGATCCGCTCGAAAACGCGATTTGAGGCCGGATCCGTGCTCCTCTAGCCAAGATCTCCATTCCAAGGTATCGATCTTGAGATTTCCTCCATGTTCTTCCCAGTCGGATCGGTGCATCTCTAGTTTTTTTTCCGGTCAGTAATGGAGTTTTCCTACCCTAAATTTTGTCCAGGTTTTTCTAAGTGGTCGCTTGTGGCCGGGCCTGTTGGGAAGAGCGTGGTCAGCCGTAATTCTTCAAAAAAAAAAAAACTAGGCAAGTGTGCCATTCGCCCTTGCCAAAGAAATTTTAAGTTGTGTTCTTGATTTGCTTAAATTCTGAACTAGCTCTGCAAGGATTTAGTTATTCCAAAATTTGTGCAAAATTTCTTGTTCAAATCTCTTGTTTGCTAAAGTTGCGGCCGGAATGAATTTTAGAGTTGTTGTTCCCTTTTTTTTATGAGTTGGATCAGATTTTTTTTGTTGTTCTTTTGTTTATATATACATATGATTTATATACAAATGTTGTTTTGATGTTCAACCACCGAGTTTCCCTATGGTTTTAGACTTGTTCTTGTTAAGAATGGCATGGGCATGTGATGTTTCCAGAGAATGTTTACTTGGAGGAGTGCGGCTCTAGGTGATAGTGTAAAGTGCGTTTTTTTTCCGTTGCGGCTCAAGCACTGAGTGCTCCATGTTTTAGCCTTGTTCATTTCAAGATTTATGTTTTAGCCTGCTATTTTCTTTGAGTGTAAATCGTGACCAGCTCGTTTTAGTATCAAATTCCTTGCACATGTTTGGTATCAAACTAATTGGTTATATTTGGTATCAAACTGATTTTGTAACATTTTTAGTATTTGAGTTTAAGCGTATTTTCACATTTTAAATGTGTGTTTAGTTAACCAGCGTCGTCAACTGTTAGGTAGCTAAGCCTCTTAGGTGGGTTGCTCTAGAGTGTTTAGGGTTCAGTGTGACTTCTTGGTGGCTCATGGAACCACTAGTAAGGGTTTTTCTGAGTCACTTGGTGCTGGAGTAGGATGTGATTTTTGAGGTGGGTCGGACCGATGTCGCCACCCTTGTTTTACTTCTTGTCTTATTAAGACAATATGGGTTGTTTGGTTGAGTTGGACTGATGCCACCACCACAACACCTTGAGATATTTAGGCCTGTTAGATTTGGTTGGACCTTGCCACCGCCTAGGCCCTTGTTACTGATTTTGTCCATCTTCAGTATTAGGTGACTCTTTCTGCTCTCTTTATGCTAGGATTTATTTATTTATGCTAATCCTTTTTGCAGAGATAGTAGAAGTTCGGCTTCCTTTGTGCTCTTGATGTACTCCCTTTCCACTTACCTTTGTGGGAATCAGTTTTACCTGCTTTACTTACCTTCTTTATCTGTACCTGTTTTACTTCACCTTCACTTACTTCTGACCTGATTTTAAATCCTGTATAAATCTATTGTACCTTTGTTTCTCTTTTGATAGTTGCTTTGCTGAGGTGTTCGCTTTTTTTTTCTGAATACCTCAGGTACAGGTATTTAGCCGACTGTGCGCTAGGTTGCTCCTGGAGATTTTCTAGCATTTCAGTTGCTACTGTGGTTCTCAGTTCCTCTTGTTTGGGAGGTAGCTTTTCTTTAGACTTGTAGTATAGACATACCTACTCACCAGTGAGTTCGTGTCAGTTGGTGACGTCCACTGGTGGTTTCTCTTTTAGATACTTTGCGCTTGCTTACACTGTTAGTTCTTCTGTTTTTGAGATTTATTAAACTTGCTCCTGGGATGATTTATGTTAGGTTGCTAGTTACTTTAAAACCTATAAAAAAACAATTATTATATCTAAAGCACAGACATCATGTTTTCTTTTCTAAAAAGCTTAATCACTACTTTCAAAACCACGTAAAAGGTCATTTTCCATATATATCATAAAGGTTAAATCTAGGGTCTTGCATAGTCTTAGGTGTCCCCTGGGGACGCTTATGCATTCTCTTAGGATGTTAAAAAGTGAATAAAGTATTTTCCGCTACGTATAAGTATAATTTTGAAGGGTGTACTAGTTGATCCACGAAGCCGGGGATACGGCCTCTAAATATATAATTGATTTTCACATCATTAAAGCTTTTGATTTTTCATAGTCTTAGTAGTTGGTGTTGTCTGATCGTCGGCAGTTATCCAGTGCCCGACGTGGCATCACAACGCGCGTTTTCTTCTACTCTGATACTTCTAAAATTTTGGAGGAAATGCGGGTTGTGACACGGTTGAGAGTAGAAGACGACTCGGGTAGAAGTCAATGGTAAAACCTTGGCGACAGCGACTTTCGTGGAGATGCAGCGGCTAGGTATTCATGGTTGGAGTCTGTAGAAATAGAGAAAGCCAACCTTGTATATATGTCCACTTGATACAAATACAAAGAATGAGTACATATATATAAAGAGAGAAAGAGAGAGAAAAGTCCTATACACAATGTGGGACTAAAGAGAGGAGAGAAAAAGCAATAAATGCTATACAAATGGGCCTAATGTTAAGTGGGCTTTTCCAACACTCCCCCGCAAGCTGGAGCGTATAGGTCATATGCACCCAGCTTGGACAAACATTGGTAGAACAGAGTGCTTGATAAGGCCTTTGTGAGGATGTCGGCAACTTGATCAGTTCCTGGAACATGCTTTAATTCAAGTTTCTTCAATTGAACCTTTTCACGAACAAAGTGACAGTCAACCTCGATATGTTTTGTGCGCTCATGAAAGACCGGATTCTTTGCGATGTGTATGGCGGCTTGACTATCACAAAATAGAACAGCAGAGGAGGGGAGTTTTACTCCCAGGTCAGTAAGGAGACTTTCAAGCCATGTGAGTTCTGAAACAACTGAGGCCATCGATCTGTATTCAGCCTCTGCAGAGGAACGAGCCACCACAGCTTGTTTCTTACTCTTCCAAGTAATAAGATGCCCACCAAAATACGTACAGAACCCACTAGTTGACCTTCGATCGTCCAGGGAACCCGCATAGTCGGCATCAGAATAGGCAACCAATGCGGGAGCAGAGTCGGAGGTTTTGTAAACCAGCCCTTGGCCTGGAGCTCCCTTAAGGTATCGGAGAATCCGTTCAACCGCTTGGAGATGAGAAGCCCGGGGGCATGCATGAACCTACTGACAACCCCAACTGCAATGATATATCTGGCCTTGTGACTGTTAGATAGATCAACTTGCCCACAAGGCGTCGATAGTATTCCGGGTTCGGAAGTAGCAAATCGTCATCCGAAGCATGAGCGCATAATTTGTGATTTGCCTCCATCGGGGTACATGCTGGCTTGCAACCAGACTGACCAGCATCTTTGAGAAGATCGAGACAGTACTTTCGTTGGGAGAGTACCAACCCGTCCGGCCGCCGGGCGATCTCGAGACCAAGGAAGTAGCGAAGGTTCCCCAGATCTTTAGTCTAAAAACAGTGCTCAGGTGTTGTTTGACGTCTTGAATCCCCTTTGAGTCATCCCCAGTGAGAAGGATGTCGTCAACATAAACCAACAGAAGAATGGTGCCAGTGGCCCGGTGTCGGGTAAAGAGGGAGAAATCTGCAGAGCTCCGAGTGAACCCCATGTCCCGAACGACCTTGCTAAACTTGTCAAACTACGCCCGTGGGGACTGTTTGAGATCATATATTGACTTTTTGAGAAGACAGACCCGAGACTCCCCGTGGTCTCAAACCCGGGCGGCTGGCGCATGTAGACAGTCTCCTGAAGGTCGCCATTCAAAAAGGCGTTCTTGATATCAAGTTGATGAAGAGGCCAGCGGCGGTGTACCGCGACGGAGAGAAGAACGCGACAGTGTTAAGCTTGGCCACCGAGAGAATGTTTCCTCATAGTCGAGGCCCTCCTGTTGTGTGAAGCCACGGGCCACAAGACGGGTCCTTCAGTCGGGCAATAGTGCCATCCGGAGCATGCTTGATGACGAAGACCCATTTGCATCCAACAGGGTGCTGACCGGGGAGGTAAGGAACCAAGACCCAGGTCTGGTTGGCCCAAAGGGCCGTCATTTCTTCGTCCATGGCAGCCCGCCAGCCAGGATGGTGAAGCGCCTCCTGCAAAGAGTTAGGGACTGAAACAGAAGATAAGGAGGTGGCAAAGTGAAGAAGAGAGGGGGAGAGGCGATGGAGCGAGACGTATTCGCCATCGGATGAGCGGTGGAGACGGGAGCCGGAGCAGCAGGGAGCAGAGCACCAGAGGGCGAAGCCGACTGCAGAGGAGCCACAGAATGAGGAGAGCGACGAGAATAGACCCGGATAACCGGAGGTGGTGGACGGACCGGAGGCGGGGAAGGGAGAGAGGCTGAGGAGTGAGGAGCAGGAATGACAGGACGAACGACGGGAGCGGGAGGCAGAGCGATATCCGGAGCAGGGAAGAAAGGAAGATCTTCACGGAAAGTTACGTCAGGCGAGACAGTAACCTTGCGGGTAGTAGGCGAATAACATACATAACCCTTCTGAGTGTGCGAGTACCCAACAAAGATCTGCTTGGTGGCACGAGGTCCAACTTGTCCGTGGAGGGACTGAGGTGGTGAACGTAGCAGGTACACCCAAACACCCGTGGCGGAAGAGGAAAAGGCGAAGTTGTGGGAAAGAGGAGGCTGAAGGGAGTAGCATACTGGAGGACGGAAGACGGGAGCCGGTTGATGAGGAAGCAAGCCGTGGAGAGAGCGTAGTTCCAGTACGGTTTGGGGACCTGCATTTGAAGCATAAGCGAGCGAGCGACATCAAGAAGGTGACGATTCTTGCGCTCGGCGACACCATTCTGTTGCGGAGTGTACGGACATGAGGTTGGTGAAGAATGCCGAATTCAGAGCAGAGAGTGGCAAACGTATGGCTGGTGTACTCCCGCGCATTGTCAGTACGAATAGTGCGAATAGGCGCAGAGAACTGAGTGCGAGTCTCGAGGATGAAAGCCCGGAATACGCGAGGAAGTTCAGAGCGATCCCGAAGGAGATATAACCATGTCATGCGAGAGTAATCATCAATAAAAGTAAGAAAATACCGATAGCCAGAAATACTAGTAACTTTGTACGGACCCCATATATCGGAGTGTACTAAAATAAAAGGAGCGGAGCTCCGAGTACAATGAGGGGGGAAAGAAGAACGGGGATGTTTGCCCAAATACATGTGTCGCAACGAAAAGCGGGGAGAGTGACATCAGGAAGAGCCTTCCGGAGGACTGGAAGAGGAGCATGTCCCAGACGGCGATGCCAATCCGAAGAGGAGGTAGATGCGAGGACAGTAGGAGAGTCGTCAAGAAGATAGAGCCCATTCTGCAGCCGTCCTCTACCAATGATAGTCTGCGTCTGCTGATCCTGTATGAGAAAAGAAGAAGAAGTAAATGTCACTGAGTAATTAGAATCAGTAGTAAGGCGACCGACAGAGAGTAAATTGAAAGGAGAGCCCGGAACATGTAGAGTCGAGCGTAGGAGGAGAGAAGAGGTGAGAGAAATATCAGCACATCCAGAGACGGGAACCGACGCCCCATTAGCAACAGTAATGTACTTCGGGTGAGGTGAAGACAAGTACTGTGGTGGCTTAACAGAGGTGATATGATGAGTGGCACCAGAATCAAGGATCCAGCGCGTGCCAGAGGATAGGCAGGCGATACCTTCATTGGAGAGAGAGGCAGCAGAGGCAACCGAGGCAGGCGGACGGCTGAGCAAGCCATGAAGATGCTGGAGCTGAAGACGAACCTCGTCGAGCTCAGTACGAGAGGAGGCAGAGTCGGTAGTAGCAGCAGAGGCATGTGGACGAGGAGGTCGGCCATGTTTGCGAAAGCAAGTGGCCTCAAGATGACCAACTTTACCACAGAACGAGCATTGAGGCCTAGACCGGCCACCGCGTCCCCGGCCGCGAGAGTCAGAGCGGCCACCACGGGCAGAGGGGGGAAGAGGTAATAAGGGAGCAGGTGCCTGTTGAACAAGGGCGGAGAAGGAAGTCCGGGAACATCCGGAGGCGGGGAGACTTTGAGAAGCATTGAGCACACGTCGGAAAAGGACGGTGTAACAGTAGAGGAGAGGATGTGAGCCCGGACACTGTGAAGATGAGGGGGTACCCGGGCCATCATCATGGCGATACCCACAGCTTCCTTCTGGTACGTTGAGCAGCGAGATCTAGAGTGGGAGGTTGATGGTGGATCCAAGCCTCAACCAGAGACCGGGCTTGAGCAACAAAGGACGTCAAGTCGGTTGCGTCACTGCTGTCAAGGGCCTGGAGAGCGGTGATGATATCATAGAGATGGTGGAGACTATCTTTGCCGGAGTAGAGGGTGTGTAGCTCGTCCCACATGCCTTTGGCCGTCTCATGATACATGGCCAGACGATAAGATTCGCCATCAAGAGAGTTGAGGAGCCAAGTCTGCACACGCCCATCATTGCGTAACCACTCCTCAGTAGGGACACCAATAACGGTCTGGGTCAGATGATGAAGGAATCCCTTGGACTGAAGGACACGGCGAACTAAGTGTGCCCATTCCACAAAGTTCTTCTTGCCAGTGAGCGAAATTGTAGTGATCCGGAGCTCGTCGCGGACTTCCGGTATAGAGGCCGGGCGTTCAGGAGGAACTGCCGTACCGACGGAGTCTGCAGATGTAGACATGGAGGCCGCAGCGAGCTGGAAGGAGGCCGCAGCGAGTTGGATGAGACCGCAGCGGGCTGGAGGCCGCAGCGAGCTGGAGGAGACCGCAGCGGGCTGGAGGCCGCAGCGAGCTGAAGGAGGCCGCAGCGAGCTGAAGGAGGCCGCAGCGGGCTGGAGGCAGCAGTTAGAGGAAGCAAACAGACAGCGGACTGGGTGAGGACGCGGCGACCTGGATGAGGTCGCGGCGAGCTGGAGGATGGTGCGGGCTGGGTCAGGTCGCGGCGGTCTGGGTCAGACCGCGGCGGACAGGAGTGAAACTGAGAAGAGAAGACAAGCCGGGGCTGACTTGCGAGCTGGCGGGCTGGCGGGCTGGCGAACTGCGAGCTGGCGAGCTGGCGAGCTGGCGAGTGGCGAACTGGCGAACTGGCGAGCTGGCGGACGCTGCGCGAACGGCGGATGAAGGAGATCAAGGAGAGAGGTCGCCGAGGTCGCGCCGGACAGGAAGAGGCCGCAGCGGACAAGGGGAAGCAGTGGACCCCACAGATGGTTATAAAAGGAGGGGCCAGAGGAGGAAGGGAGAGGGGGGGGGAAGAAGTGGATCCACGGGAGAGGAAGCGGACAGGATAAGTGAGGCCGCAGGAGAGATGCGACTAGAGGGTGCGGACTGGATAAGTGAGGCCGCAGGAGAGATGCGACTAGAGGGAGCGGACTGGACAAGGGAGGCCGCAGAGACCGCAGGCTGCAGGGCGGACAGAAGAGGGAGTCCGCAGGAGATTCGAACCTCCCTCTGATATCATGTAGAAATGGAGAAAGCCAACCTTGTATATATGTCCACTTGATACAAATACAAAGAATGAGTACATATATATAGAAGAGAGAAAGAGAGAGAAAAGTCCTATACACAATGTGGGACTAAAGAGAGGAGAGAAAAAGCAATAAATGCTATACAAATGGGCCTAATGTTAAGTGGGCTTTTCCAACAGAGTCAATCAACTTGGGAGAGTCAGGATGGCGACAGGAGCTCTCCAAGTCATAGCGCCAGCATCAAAAGAAAGGCGATGGGGTTAGGCCTCCCGACTAGCTTAAACACCAGCTCAAGACCAACAGGCTTTGGAAATTTCCTCAAAACCTTTGATTATAGACCCTAGTATGTAGTGGGATATAACCGAGGGGGATTAAGTGAAATGTATATAGTGGCTCAAACCTCCTGTTCGGGTTATTTAACTTGATTATCAAAATATCACTTGAAAATAATTATAATTATTATTATAAATTATAAATTATAAAAATGAGTTGATGAAATCTACAGGCTTCAATCGTCGAGATGATCCTAGAATTGTCAGTAGCATGAATCAATTAAAACATGCCTTGATGCACGTGATCGGAGTGACGGGGCTGATTTCCATCAATTGATCACTGTGAACCAACTAAAATGATACACACAAGCTCCACTTCAACATTTATGCCAAATCATGTTAATCTCCAAGTTGAACATTCATTAATTAGTGAAGCGCTTGTGGATGACCTTTGGTTTCTTGCTATTTGGTTTCTTGCTATGAAAGATGAACATAATCAATTTACTAGAACCAAGTATAGAATATTGATCCTAGGCCTATAGAACAACCCTCATAGGAGTAAAATGAATTTTTAAAAAGAAAGTAGATAATGATGTCAGGACTCAGGATAACTAGAAACAATGCTAAAATAGTAGCAAAATAATATAATCAAATCAAAGGGGTAAGCTTCAAGGAGACTTTTACATTTGTAGCAAAATTAGAAGCCATTGGAACATTTTTAGCTTTTGCATGTTTTAAAGGATTTAAACATTTTCAAATGGATATCAAAAATATTTTTTAAATGAAGTCATAAGTGATGTAGAGGTAGGCTAGTTGTGCACAAACCTACAACGCTAAGTGTGAGTGCACGGGTGACACGCTAACCCAAACCTATATGCAATGCAATGAGCAAGATTTCGACAAATAAATATAAGCAATGAAAAGTCAGCACCACACAGATATTAAAATGGAACAAGCAAATATTTATTTTGGGCATTATTATAATGGTTTTCCTCCGCTCGGAGGGTAAAAGCAAAGCGCGCGTCTATTGTCTCCTCCTGCAAGTTATTAGAGCACCAGAACAAAATGCTACAAACAAGAATCGCAGCAAACTATAATGAATCACCAAATGAAAATGCTGAATCAAGAGTACAACACTACAAAAACTCACAAAGCAGAGGGCTGAACCGAGGTACTGAAGATTTGGAGGGCCGGATGTGTAGATCGGCGATCGGAGGCGGAACCGGTGGCGAAGCGATGGTGGTGGTGTCTGTCCTCGGCGGAAAACGTTGAAAACGGACAATAAAACGGTGGATCCGGCCACGAATAAGTAGATCCGGATCAGGGAGGGGTAGATGTGCTACTTAAGGTCGGATCCAGGTAAAAATGAAAAGTATGAGATGTGGAAATAACGGATCGGGAGCAAAATTCTCAGATCTGAATGGATCTAGAGAATTAGGGTTGCTTGGAAGTGGTTCCACGAAGGGGAAGAAGTGGAGGGTCAGCGTGAACAGTATTTTGGTGGGCAGCAAGAGGGTGAATAGGAACATGTGAACAGAAGCGATGAACAGTAACAATGAGCAGTATCGATGAACAGTAACAATGAGCGGTAGCGATAAACAGTAACGTTGAACAGTGATTGTGACCAGTTCTCGGTGGTAGGGTTGGGATTTGGGGATTGTAGGGGCTACGGATGAGGGTTACGGAGGGGGAAGAAGAAGGTTATGGATGGGTAGTACCTTGGGGGATAGTTTGAGCGCCTAGGAGTCATCACCTAGGGTTCCATGGCGTCGGCACCGGGGAGTGATCGCTGGAATCCGGGAATAGAAGTCTCCAAATTCTGCAATCATCTCAATTCAGCCCCCTACCACGCTTATTTATAATAAAAGAAGCACTAGGACATCTCATTCGACGGCTATGATTTGCCGGCGGGAGATGCCTCAAAATACATAAAATAAAAGTCCAAACAAAATAAAGTAATATAAGATTTTAACTTGCGGCGACGCTCCGGACGTAATCGCGAAGCCCGATCGTTGATTTGGGCACGTCATATATGGAAAGTTGCCAAATCAGCCCCGAACAGGCCTAAAGCGCGTCCTCGTCTCTGCTTCGCATCAATAAGAGAAGAAAACAATGTAAAGCAATCCTCGGGCAGCCTAGATCTCAGGAGCTTCCTACATCCACACCATGTTTCCAAGCTAAATAAAGTAATATACAACATAAAGAAAGCGTGAAATGCTTGGTATAAGTGGGAAAGTGCATTTTTGTAAAGAAAAAATAATTTTAAAGTAGGATGTGTGCACACAACCCTTTAATCAATATGTTGAAAAGATGATTTAATTAATCAAAATTGTTGATATTATATTTGGTGCTACTAGTGATTTTTTTGAAAGACTCAAGTGAAATATATGCAGGAATAGTTTGAGATAAGCTTGGTAGGAGGCCTCACATATTTTCTGGAATTTCAATTTAAGTAAAACAAAGAAGTTATCTTCCAATTTAAAACAAGTAGGGGAAGAAAATGTTAAATAAGTTTGGCATGAAAACGATGAAGCCCGCAATCAATTTAATGAATACATAATTGAAACTTGGAAATTATGAAACTGGACTGTCTATGGATCAAGCTCGGTATAAAAGTATATTATGGTTGCGTGCTCATTTATCTAGTCGTAGTATTTAATATATGTTAATATGCTTCCTTGTACTGTCATTTTACAAGTATGCCCTCTTGTAAGCATATATAAAGGCATACGGTGTATTGTATGAATTATCAATCAATGAATGAAACTATTTTCCCCTAAACCCTAAAAGAAATCATGGAAGCTCTCTCTCTCTCTCTCTCTCTCTCTCTCTCTTGAGCAACCTCACTTAAGTAGTCACGGTCAAGGCTCTGTAGTATCACTGCCACTGTCATCTCCACCTCCGGTCACTTCTCCGACAACCACTTAGTAGACTCATAACAACTTGATATAAGAAACATTGGTCCTCTTCTGTACGCCATCGCTCTGTTCAATCATTCCAGCAACCCCGAGCCTTCTTTCCCATCTACAGAATTTATCCCCGCAGCCAGCAGCCACCGATTCTTCATCCTCAAACTGAGCCCTGCTCTGCCCCATCGACACTCTGCCCTCAATCCCGATGAAGCCTTCTCGTTGCTGCGACGACACCACAGAAACCCCGCTCGTCAAACTGCAACCCACTCCATTCCTTGCATGAGCCCGCCATCCTTCCCCTGCCAGAAGACCACCCTGCTCTCCTCTCTGCTTCTTCTCCAGTATACAACTACGCCAACCAGCTCATCTTTCGCTACTGCCGACGCCCTCGCTCAACTACAGCATCGTCGACGCGCTCTTCTGCACTGTGTCATGTTGTCGTCGCTCTGCCTTGAGCCACTCTCCATCGAGCCTCCCGCGCTTTCTTACCTCAGGTCACGCAAGCGCTCCTTTTCTTGCCTACAGGCTTATCTCTTACCTTCCTCGAGCCCATAAACACAGCAGACCTAAAGGTCTATTTAATTGATTAATTTCTTAGGCAATTAATTCAAAGATTTAATTATTTAGTTAGTTAATTAATTGATTTAATTGTTTGAATCCATTAAATTAATTGATGGGCTTGAAGCTAAGTACAACTAAGATACTCGTCCTTTGTTCGATAGAGGAAATGATGGCCTCTTGGGACTCCCGCCTTCTGGACTTTGACGCACGTCGTCAGAACGCCGACACTCGTTGTCAGGACGACATGTTCACACTCCTCCACAAGCTTGATGATTTGATAGACGCCTTTCCGTCCTGAAGACTTCGTTGCCGCCTCTCCTCATGAAGTCTCCATCGCCTCCTCTCCTCGTGAAGTCGCCATCTCCGCTGGCTACTGACGTGGCACTGCTCTCCGCAACAATTGCCCCTCCGCCATCACCTCTCAAGGTGGTGCCGCCCCACCTTGGGCCACCTTCGTCAGTCAGTGTGGTCATCATCCCATCGCCTTTGTCAGCCCTTGCTCCGTCGACCCCCTCTCTGTCCACCCAAATAGACCCATTCCTGCCTCCGGCCACATCGCCACCCCTTCAGCCGACCTTTTCTCCGACCCTGATCATGTCGGCCCTTGCTTTATAGGGCCCCCTGGATCAATTTCTTCAGCTAACCATTCCTGATTCGACGAGGCCATTTCTTTTTGGCGTTGCTCGCTCTCCACCTGAGCTAGCGTCACCTTCAACTATTCGCAACCGTCGGGCACACTCACTCTGCTCGTTCATCACCATCGTTTCTATCTCAGCCTCCACTACAGCAACGCGATACCGAGAATTATTTTGGCGCGAAAACAAAGAGTCAGACAATCAAGCAGTGCAGGCTAGGGGTGCAAGTTGAGTTGAGTCGGCTCGAAAGCTCGATGAGCCGGCTCGAAAAAAGCTCGACTCGAGCTCGAGCATGTCGAGCTAGAGCTCGAGCTCGTCGAGCTCGAGCCTGATTTCGAACCGAGCTCGAGCCTAAATAATCATGTTCACGAGCTCGCGAGCTGGCTCGCGAGCTTTTTTTAATTAAATAATATATATATAATTAGTATTAAATATTTTAATATATTATAATATTAACATAATATTAATATAATATTATTAAAATAATAGTTTTATATTATTAACATAATATTAAGTTCGAGCCGAGCTCGAGCTCGAGCTCGAGCCTTTTAAAATAGGCTCGTCGAACTCGAGCTCGAGCTCGAGCTCAAAAAAAGAAGCTCGAGCCAGCTCTTTTTGATGAGCTCAACTCGAGCTCGACTCGTTTGCAGGCCTAGTGCAGGCCTCGTTCGAGCTTGAGGTCAAGCACAATTTGAAGGTTAGGAGAGATGTTATGGATTACGTGCCCAGTTATCTAGTCTTAGTAGTTAATATATTTAATATATTTTAAAATATTTCCTTGTATTGTTATTTTACAAGTATGTCCTCTTGTAAGCCTATATAAAAGCAAATGGTGTATTGTATGAGTTATCAAACAATCAATGAAAGTCTTTTCCCCTAAACCCTAAAAGAGATCTTGGAAACTCTCCCTCCTCCTTGAGCAAGACCCACTTAGGCAGTCGCGGTCAAGGCTCTGTAGTATCTCCGCAACCATCATCTCCACCTTTGACCACTCCTCCTACAACATCTTAGAAATTACTCAAATACAACTACTACAATTTGGAAGAGAATAAAAATTATCAAGGATACAACTAAGTTCTCTCAATTACATTACAACTACAACGAAATTATCTCAGAAATAGAATAACATCATAAACAATCTTTGCAACTATGAGAGGAATAATCTCTCTTCGCAGAGAGTGACGATTTAGGGTTTCCGCTTTAAGCTTGTAAGACAAAGACGAAGCAGATAACCTTACCTTCAATAGGCCCATAACAAAGTATGATCGGTTCTCTATTATATTTATCGACTTCTAACCTTAATATTATGTTTGATGTCAATTTTGTTTGCACACTTTCAATCCGGCCATAAAGAAAGGCACCCTAAACTTGTTAAAAGAATCTTCAGATGTTCTATAGGCCCACAAAATTTTGATTTATGGTCTCTCTGCTTCAAGTCCTTTCATTTATATGATTGTTTTGATTTACATGTCGCTTTTTAAATCACGTCTTTAGTGCTATAATGGAAATAGAACTATATAGCACTCTCAAATGTTAAGGCCGGTGAAACCGCTCTTTGTAGTTAATATGCTCAATCTTTACTGATCACACTAACCCTAGAAGACTCTGGACTGAAATTTAAAAATGTGACTCTAAAATACGATAACAATAGTGTCATAGATCTTACAAATAATATTGTTCAAACTCAATGACTAAAAATATAGGTCATTATTTCATTAAATATCGCATTTTTCAAAATTTTATAACTAGCTAACATTTTACCAAAATTTTACCTGAAAGTAGATTAATCAATTAAGATTGGAATTGGGCATTCTTGGCCTAGTTATGCTGATTTTTTCTATTCTTTTCTTTTTGACAATGTTACTTTGTGTTTTAAATTATTTCTGCTTGTCACTATATTGTTTTATTCTTCATGATTTACCAAAAAAATAAGCATATAAAAGAATAAAACTAAAAACTAGAAATAAAAAGGGGCATAAATCTTAATAGAAGAGTTAATCACATATGAATTCACTATCTCCCAATGTCAAACACTCTTTGAAGGGGCTCGTGACACACATCGTCCTACATGAAAATCGGAAACGTCCTTTTCATGCGGATCGACGATCTGAGATTATTTTCTGTAATTTTTTTAATTTTATTTCATATATTTTGAGGACCGACGTAATCAGAAAATCATGACCACTCATGATGGCTCCTTAGTCTATAAATAGGGATAGAGGATTCATTTTAGAGGGATCAAAAGTTGAAAAAAAAAAGTTCCCCCTTTTGGTCATCCAGTGCTGAAGCGGTAAATCCAAGTTTGAAGCATGGATGTTATCTCCCGGTGTGAAGCGAGTAAGCCAAGTGTGAATCTCGGTAGTTATCTAGGAAACACTGATACGGGTACCGGGTACGATACGTATCATTCAAATTTAACATGAAGTTCTTAGACATAAAATATTCATAATCATTCAAATTTAACGATGTTCATCACTCATTTTCATCTTCCTCCATATTGTTGGAGATCAAGGCATCCTCAATTTCTGGCTCATTTACAAACAAGTTGGCAATCGTAAGCATGACGACTTCATCAAAATGATTTGTCCATACATCTCCTCCTATATCACACATTCTACTCCTTGATTGTAGAGTTCATTCCTCCTCGATAATAGGCATAGATTACTATGCGCATACACCAAATCATAAGCTCGTTGTGGTAGAATTTTGCTTCTTCTCAATGAGTGAATGAATAAGTATATGCTCCAATTTCTCTCACAGTAGGATGGTGAAGAAGGTTGACTTAAAAGCTTCAAAGTAATTTTTTGGAATTTAGGTGTTGGAGTTCCATAATAATTCCACCAATAATTGGGCAATAATGAACATTTATTCTTCAAACTATCTGGCTCACAAAGAGCTTTGACCAAGCTCCATGAACCTAGAGAACTCATTGATTACTATATTCATCTTCACCACAACAGGAAAGTATCGTCTTAATCATTTATTCCTCTCCAAAAAAATCTCTTCATCCGTATTTGGAGCAACTCTATTTGGCTCTCCATCAAGTCACTCGTAACTATAATACCTACAAATAAAAGCAAATAGTAAATAAATAAATCATATTAAATGTTAAATATCAAATAAGCAAAAAATTACCTTGAATTAAGAGAATGAGTCATGCAATGTAGTGGTGTGCAAGTTTTGGTCCATCGATCAACGAGTACATCATAAATTGCTTCATAAAGGAACTGAGCTTCCAAGTCCGTTAACTTTTCATGTCTATATATTTCAATATTCACATTTTCTATCATTAAATCTCACATATCATGTATCAAAAGAAGGTTAGATTTGTTTGTATCTGCAGAAATAGAGAAACCTCCCCCGCAAGCTGGAGCGTACAAGTTGTAGGCGCCAAGCTTGAATAAAAATTGGTAGTATAATGGCCTGGAGAGAGCTTTGGTCAGGATATCAGCAACTTGATTTGTAGCAGAAACATGCTCCAGATCTAGCTTCTTTGACTGTACTTTTTCCCGAATAAAGTGGCAGTCAACTTCAATATGCTTTGTGCGTTCGTGAAATACCGGGTTCTTGGCAATATGTATTGCTGCTTGACTATCACAAAATAGTGTCGCCGGTGATGAGAGACGAACACCCAAATCTCCCAGAAGACTCTCAAGTCATGTTAACTCGGACACTAAAGCAGCCATGGCCCGGTACTCAGCTTCAGCAGAAGAGCGAGCAACCACATTCTGTTTCTTGCTGCGCCAGGTTATGAGATGACCACCGAAGTAGGTACAGAAGCCAGATGTAGAGCGCCTATCATCAACAGATCCTGCATAGTCAGCGTCCGAGTATGCAACGAGGGATAGTGATGTGGATGGCTTGTACACAAGCCCTTGTCCTGGAGCGTTCTTGAGATACCGAAGAATGCGCTCGACAGCTTGAAGATGAGATGTCCTAGGGGCATGCATAAATCGACTCACGACTCCTACGGCAAAGGAGATGTCTGGTCGAGTAACTGTAAGGTAGATCAGTTTCCCAACCAGGCGTCTGTAGTATTCCGGATTTGTAAGCAGCTCATCGGAGTCAGAGCTATGAGTCGAGAGCCTGTGATTAGCGTCCATTGGAGTATCCGTAGGTTTGCATCCCGAATAACCAGCATCATGGAGGTAAATACAATATTTCCTTTGGGATAATACAAGACCATCAGGCCGTCGTGCAACCTCAAGCCCAAGAAAGTACCGTAGGTTACCAAGATCTTTGGTCTGAAAGGCGGCGTTCAACTGTTGCTTTGTATGTTGTATTCATGTAGTATCGTCTCCAGTGATGAGGATATCGTCAACATAGACAAGTAGAATCACAGTTCCGGTCGGCTGGTGTCGAGTGAAGAGAGAGAAATCAGCCGAGCTCTGAGTAAAGCCAATATCGCGGACGACCTTGCTGAATTTTTCAAACCATGAGCGTGGGGACTGTTTGAGAGCATAAATTGATTTCTGAAGATGACACACCCGAGACTCCCCTGTGGTCTCAAACCCGGGAGGTTGATGCATGTAAACAGTCTCCTGGAGATCACTATTGAGAAAGGCGTTCTTAATATCCAGCTGATACAGAGGCCAATGACGGTGAACAGCCAAGGAAAGAACTCGGACCGTGTTCAATTTGGCCACTGGAGAGAAAGTTTCCTCATAATCAAGGCCGTGTTGCTGAGTAAAACCCTGGGCCACGAGGCGGGCCTTCAGACGCTCAACAGACCCATCCGCGGTATGTTTGACAACAAAGACCCACTTGCAGCTGACACAGTGGTGGCCTTCAGGAAGGGAAACCAGATCCCAAGTCTGATTAGCCCAAAGAGCCCTCATTTCATCCTCCATGGCCGCCCGCCAGCCTGGGTGTTGAAGCGCCTCCTGCACAATGTTAGGAATAGAAATCGAGGAAAGAGAAGTGGCAAAGTCGTAAAGAGGTGGAGTAAGCCGGTGGAGAGAAACATAGTTGAACAGGGGATGGGCCGTAGAGGCAGGAGCAGAATCCGCTAGTGCCGGAGTGTCACTGGGAGCAGGGAGCTGGGGCAGGGAACCATCCTTGGAGCCGCGACGAGTATAGACACGGATAACGGGCGGGGGAACTTTGGGAGCAGGCAGAGAGGCGGAGGAAGAGGGTAGAGAGGAAGGCGTTGTCGGAACGGCAGGGCGGGGCAGAGCAGGAGAGGAAATCGAGGAGGAAGGTAAGTGAAAGGGATGGTCTTCGCAGAAGGTGACATCCGCGGAGACAACCATCTTGCCATCGGAAGGAGAGTAGCAAACATACCCCTTTTGAGTACGGGAGTAGCCCACAAACATATATTTGGCCGCACGAGGAGCGAGTTTGTCTGAGGGAGGTCCAAGAAGATGAACATAACAAACGCACCCAAAGACCCGTGGGGGAGAGAGGTTGGTTTGGTGGTAGGATATAGGAGGTCGTTAGGAATGGCAAAATCAAGAACAGAAGAAGGGAGGCGGTTAATGAGATGACAGGCTGTGGAGACTGTGAAATTCCAATATTCGATTGGAACCTGCATTTGAAACATGAGGGAGCGAGTAACATCGAGTAAATGACGATTCTTGTGTTCGGTCACCCCATTTTGTTGAGGGGTATAGGCACACGAAGTTTGATGGATAATGCCAAACTCGGTACAGATGGAGGAGAAGGTGCGCCCGGTATATTCGCGAGCATTATCAGTGCGGAGGATTTTGAGTGAGGAGGCGAACTGCGTACGGACCTCAGTAACAAAGGCACGAAAGACAGATGTAAGCGCAGTACGATCATGCATTAAATATAGTCATGTAGTACGCGAGTAGTCATCGATAAAAGTGACAAAATATCGAAAACCATAAATACTAGGTACTCTATAGGGGCCTCATACATCAGAATGAACTAAGGATAACAGAGTATTACTCCGGGTACATGCAGGGGGAAAACAGAACGGTGGTGTTTGCCATAGATACACGATTCAGCAGAGAACTCCTGTAAGGGAACATCAGGAAGAGCCCGCTTGAGAATCGGAAGAGGAGCATGTCCAAGGCGACAATGTCAGTCAACAGAAGAAACAGCGGATAGAAGAGTGGGTTGAGTATCCAAGAGGTAAAGCCCATTCACCAGCTGCCCCCTACCAATGATACTCCGTCTGCGATGATCCTGCATAAGAAAGGAAAAAGGAGAAAAAATTATTGAACAATCAAGGTCGTTTGTCAGGCGACTAACGGAAAGTAAATTGAAAGGATACCCCGGAACGTGAAGAACCGAGGAAAGAGAAAGGGTCGGGGTAAGTTGGAGGGCAACAACACCAGAGACCGGTAGAGTGTCACCATTGGCCACAGTGTCGGGGGGTGAGCCATCTGGAGATATTTGGAGGGCTTCTGGGAAGTAATATGGTGAGTAGCACCGGAATCAACGATCCAGTGAGGGTTGGGAGAGAGACAGGTTATACCTTCCGCAGAAAAGATCGCAACCGAGCCGGAGGAGCGGCTGAGGACACCCTGTAGTTGATGGAGTTGGGTGCGGAGCTCATCAATATCGTGTTGGGTAGCGGAGGCCGGATCCTGGGCAGGAGCCCCGGGGGAAGCAGGAGCAACAGAGGAGGTGGCAGCGAGGTGGGGAGGGAACCCATGCTTGCTATAACAGGTGGCCTCAAGATGGCCACCCCGGCAACAATATGTGCATTTGAGAGACGAGCGGCCACCACGTCCGCGTCCCCGAGAGGGAGGCCGACCGCCCCGAGTGGAAGAGCCACGAGCAAGAGGGGGAGTGGGAAGGAGAGGCTGTTGGAGAAGAGCAGGGGCAAAGCTGGAAGGGGCCTCCGTAGGAGGCGAAACCCGAAGTAGCATAGAGCAGACGTCAGACAGTGACGGAGTCGTCGTGGAAGAGAGGATCTGGGCCCGAACACTATACAGGTGGGGTGGAACGCGGGACATCATCATCGCGATGGTAACCGCCTCTTTCTGGGCCCATTGAGTAGCAAGATTCGTTGTAGGAGGCTGATGTTGAATCCATGCCTCGGTTAGGGTCTTGGCCGGAGCAACAAAGGAAATCATGTCGTCGGGAGCACCTGGAGTAAGATTCTAGAGGTTGGAGATGATATCATAAAGGTGCTGAACACTGTTTTGCCCAGAGTAAAAGGAGTGGAGCTCCTCCCACATCGTCTTGGCCGTATCATGATACATGGACATCCGATAGGGTTTGGTGTCCATAGAGTTGAGAAGCCAAGACTGGACCCGACCGTCATCACGAAGCCAATCATCAGAGGGAGCAACAGGGGTAGCCCGAGTCAGGTGGTGGAGAAGACCCTTCGTCTGCAGGACACGACGAACAGAGTGAACCCATTCGATAAAATTATGTTTGCCAGTCAGAGAGATGGTAGTAATTCGTAGTTCATCACGAAGGTCAGAAGCTGGAGTAACCTCACGGGCTGGCGGAGCAGAAGAACAACAGAGGCGTCGGAGGCCATGAGGCGAGTAGACGAGGTCGGGCAGCTTGACAAGGTAGGTCGGGCGGCTTGGAGAAGAAGGAAGCCGCTCGGCTAGCAGAAGAAGGAAGCCGGGCAGCTTGACAAGGAAGGTCGGGCGGCTAGGAGAAGAGACGCGGCTTGGCAGGGAAGGCCGCGGGGAAGAAGGCGCAGCGGCTAGGAGAAGGCGCAGCGGCTAGGAGAAGGCGCAGCAGCTAGGAGAAGGCGCAGCAGCTAGGAGAAGTGGCGCGGCTTGGCAAGAAAGACCGCGAGCGACTTGACAGGGCGCTGCGATTAGAAGGGAGAGGCAAAGACAGGAAGACCGCACGGTTAAGAGAGAAACCACGGCGGCAAGGGGAGAAACCCGCAGCGGCTGGAAAGAGACCGCGAGAAGCGGGAAAAGAGAGAAACTGCACGGTTAAGAGAGAACCCGCAGCGGCAAGAAAGAAACCGCGAGAAGCGGGAAGAGACCGGAAGACCGCACGGTCAGAGAAGAAGACCGGGCAGGAGAGAAAAGGTAGAGAAAGTGGACCCCACGTGAGAGAAGGTTATAAAAGAGGGAGAGAGGAAGAGAAGGAGGAGGTGAGAACAGAGGGGAAGATGGAGGAAAAGCAGATAGAGAAGAACAGGTCGTCGGAGACGGCGGCTTGGGCAGGAGAGAAAAAGGAACAGGCCGCGCGGTCAGCCGGGTGACCAGGCGGTTTGCAAACAGACAGGAGGCTAGAGGGAGACCGGTGGCTCTGATACCACGTAGAAATAGAGAAACCTCCAACCTTGTATATACTTCTTGAATGAATAATTACAAGTATGAATACATTTATATAGGACGAGAGGGAGAAGAGAAGATCCCAATCCAAGATGTGGGACAAATACAAGAAATAAATGGGCCTCATAAATGGGCCTTTACACGGTCTTTTTTAACAGTATCACAAACCGTAAGCATATCATATATGGGTCTTATTATATCAAGAATCTTGTCCACATCATCTCATCATTTATCACTATAGATGATGTTTTTAACCTCTAGAGTTTTCTCAACACCATCTGCTCTATACATAGTCCATTCGGGACATCCAACCTTATTAAGCAAGTACATCTTCACAAATTTAAACCTCTTTAACATCACTAATGTGGAAGTAAATCGTGTTTCAGCAACTGCAAGTAATTTCAGTAAAACAAAAGAGTTATACATGTTCAACATGTATTGATAATTCATTATGAATGTCCCGATTGATTGAGCTTCATTTGCCACTTGAGTTATCCATTCGTGTTATTCTCTAACTGTTGCACAACGATCGATATTATTGACTGCACAAATATTTTTTAATGTTGGATTTAAGGTGTGCACAACACAAGGTGTCCGAAAAATGTGGGAATCGTGTCTTCACACTTGCTTCTATTGTCTTACACACCGGTGCATTATCAGTGATAACTTGTATAACATTTTCAGTACTAACTTCATTAATAACTTTAATCATCAAATTTGCAAAACAATGTCTATCTTTGTACTCTCCTGATGCATCATGATACAATCACGGATAAATTCCGGGAGTAATCTGGCAAGGGGAAGGGCCGGTGGAGGTGAGGGAGAGACAAAACCCTAGAAGGGAGGAAGGAAGAAGGGAAGAACTAGAGAGAGGGAGAGGGGAAGTTAGAGAAAGATAGAGAACCTCACTAATATTTCCTGCATAAGGATTACAAGACCCCAAAGGCTCTATATACAGGCGTCGATGGCAAATTTTTAAATAACACAAACATAAAACAATTAAAACACTTAAATGCTACGACACAACTCGATTCAACACGACTCGATACAACACGACTCAACATATAAATAATAATAATAATGCAAGGTAACTAATGGCGGATCCCATGCAAGATAACTGATGGCAAATCCGTAACACTCCATCTATCCTTCAAAACGAGTCTGCCCTCAAGCTCGTGTACAAGGAAAGTGACCGGATCATCTAGTACCTTGACCTCCCTCCAGAACAAGGTCAGGCAGCACATAGCTGCGGCGGCGGTGTTGGCAAGTAGCGGCGGTGCCATCGGAAAGACGGGCGGAAGAAGTAATAGTTTTTGCAAGGTCGATGGAGCGGTGGTGAGGGGCAAACACAAGGATGTCGGAAACGAGACGGCCGACAGCAGGAACGGATCTGTCGGGCACAGCGGGGCACGGGGCGGCAAAAGAGGCGGCGATGCGGCTGGTGTAAGCGGCAAGGCAGGGGCCGATGGAGCAAGAGCCGGGAGGTAAGGCGGTGAGATGGTCGAAGGAGACGGTAGAGCAGGTGACCGGAGAGGTGGCGGAAGCGTGGAGGTATGACCACCGTGGAGAGATGTGGTACATCGGCGGCCGGTGCGCTTTTGACGGGAGGATCGATTGTGGCGCAGAGGAGGGGAGTATTGTCGTAGAGGAGTGTTGTGGGCAGCATGGCAGGGAAGCTCGTGCATAGTGTAAGAGACAGTTGTGGTGGAGACGGCTTAGGGCAGGGAACCTCGTGGGGGGTGCAGAAATCCGTTCGTCGATCGCGAGTAGACGGATCGACTTTGGCGTGGAGAGAGGGGCATGTGGCCAGGATTTGTGCAGCTAGGGCAAAGAAATCCAACCGCAGGCTGGTGTCCGGCGACAGCAAGAACCGCGTCCCGGAAGCGGCAGATTGGGCGGCGACCATGGTGCGAGGGGTGTAGGCTGGAAATGATGTTGGTGATGTCTGTGGCGGCACGACAGGTCAGCAGAGCAAAACAGAGGCACGGGGTGGCGTCCTTCCCTGCAGCAGAAACGGAAAGGGTAAGCAGATCCGGCAGACAAAAGCCTCTGCGGCACGGGCGATGGACGGCCGATGCATGGAGCGGAGCAGGACCAGGCGCAGAGAGGCAGAGGCTGGTGGGAAGTCGGGGATGCGTCTTCCTGTGGATGTGCTGCGTCGATCGGCGTTGTGCAATCCGAAGGAAATAGGCGAGTGGCACATACAGATTGAAAGCGGCGACGACGGTCTCTGGACGCGCTGGACACGGAGAACGCGAAACGGCTGGATCCCATGCAAGATAACTGATGGTGGATCCGTAACACATCAACTGTCTTTAAAAAAATAGGACCATCCTCAGAGGCCACCATAAAATTAATCAAAGGTCTTCTTTGAGCATCTGTCCAACCATGACTAACTAAGCCGATTCCCTTTTGGGGTCAAGTATCTATAATTGGCTGAAGCATTCTAGTAATATTAGATTTTTCTTTTTGCAAAAATGTAGTTTTTAGAGTATTATATCTAGAAGGAAAAAAATCATCAAGATTGTGATTAGCAGCAAATTTATATGAACTAATATAATATGGATTTCTAGCTAAATGAAATGACAAACCACCAAAATAGAACATCCTAGCTATGTGGCTCCTTAACTCATCTCTAACTTTATTTTGGAAAGTCAAATCAATAGGTTAACCTCTTCTTCTTTTTTGTTTCCCCAACTAATTGAAAAGTTAGACTTATATTAGAAAATGATAGTACCTTGGGAGTTGGTTTGCATTTTGCTTTTGAGAGAGAAATCACTCTTTGAAGCTCTTTTAAATACTCCTGGGTCATCTTTGGACACACCCTAATACCATTCTCAGATATTTTTAGCAAAACACTCTTTACCCAAGAATATGAGCCGCTAAAATCAATCTCACAAAAATTACATTTTCATTTTCTATTTCAGCCAACAACTTCTCTACTATGGATAAGAGATATATAAATTATAATCTCAAAGTGGTGCATTATCATCCTTGTTTGCGTCTTAAAAAATGAGTGGAAGAAGAAGTGGTGAATTATCATCCTTATTTGCGTCATAAGAAATGGCTGGAAGAAGAAGAAGACCTTACGTGCAGAGAACTCGGCGGGACCAGGCGGAGCGGCTAAGAAGAAAAACCAGGCCAACGAACCAAGCTGCGGAGAAGAAGAGGCCCTGCAACAGGAGCGGCTGCGGGCAACGGAGACAGGAGTCGGCAACGAGACAGGAGCGGAAACAAGCAGCGGGAAACAGGAATCGGTAGCGGGACAGGAGTGGTTGCATACTAAACCTAAAACAGTGATATTCACATGCTTGTGCGTATGGTACGTGTATCTGTACCGGAAACGTACCCGGTACAGGTATGGGCACATTTTAAACGTATCGGTGCTTCGTAGTAATCCATCCCTTCCCCTCTCTACTTGGTCGGTCATTCCCCTCCACCTTCATTAGCCGGCCATCTCCCCATCCCCCCATCCCCCTCCAGATCCCTTGTTGTGGAACTACTTCCCTGCAACCCCACTTCACATTCAAGTCCCTCTCATAGCAGACGGCCTACCCATTCATCCTCTCCATCCCTCTGTCGACCCACACCCATTATCTTTGTCGTGCAACCACTCCCCTAACAGCGCCCTACTAAAATTCCCAAAACAGCCATCAATCACCACCAAAATCCCATCTCCGGCCACCTCCGTTGATCCTCCATTCCCCTTGAATTTTCCTCATTTCTCTATTTTCCAGCGTTAGCCAAAAACCCCCTCCAGCCACCACCACCAACTCTAGCGCCCTTTGTCAGAAATCACCTCTGGCGGCCACCTCCGGAATCGATCACCCCCACTACCCCTCAAACACCATAACTACCTCCTACTAACCCCATTATCTCCATCTTCCTAAAATTTAGGCCACTCTCCTAAATTTCCTCCACTCCTCCCATTTCCCCCCACTTCCCAAATTAAGCCCTTGACTGTTCGCATGAATCCACTGCCCACTCTCCCAACCGAGCTCCACTACTCCTGTTCGGCAATAACCCACGTTTCCTCACCCTCCCAACCTTCAGAACACCTCCAACCCTTCTGATTGTTGCTGGAAATCAATCCAAGAGGAGCATTTCAGTTGACTAGTTCTGCGATTACATTCCTGCTGTCAAATAACCAGCTACCAGCCCCTAAAACACTTCCCCAACAGCCCAGTTGATTGATCTTCAACTGCCCATTGTTCAGGAACTCTCACAAACCGCAGATTTCAGCCACTGGAACCCCATTCCAGCAGCCCGGGCGTTGTTCTTGAAGGTAAAACTACAGCCATCCCCCCTGTAATTTACCTCCCCGATGCCCAATTCCATCTCCCACCTGCCCCCAAGCCTCCTGCCCACTCCCAGCATTAATTCCAGCCACTGGAATTAGTTTTGGCAGCCTTGCACGTGCTGTTCTTCACCCCCATCTATCTAGAATCTCTTCCAACACTGGATTCCAGTCTCTGAAATTAAAGCCAGCAGCTCATCCTCTGATCTCCAGCAATTCAGCACCTCAAGACAGCCACTCCAACCTGTTCCAGCAGTTGTTCCGCAATCCACTAGCCATGCAGCAGTCCAATTCAGCAGTTTTGGGTACCCGGGTATCCAAATCCAACCCTCGTTCTCACATTCCGGCCACCGGACGCTTGCCAAGACTCATCAAGCCCTCTACTTCCTAGTTTGTAAGATTTTAGATCATGGTCATTTATTTTATAATTGAATCATGTGATAATTTCCTATTTGAATTTTGAAGAATACTAGTCTGTAATCTTTGTTTCCGAGTTTTGAAGCATTGTATGTTTTCGTTTTCTTAGTTATTTGATTTCAAGCACTCTTGCATTTGTACCACCTCGTTTGACTCCTTGTTTGTACGCTTTTAACTACTGTGGCATATCCTCGTATATTGATTTATAAAAGAAATTTATGGCATATTCTCGTACATTGATTTATAAAAGAAATTTATTGCAAAAAAAAACAATTGTCGGGCCGTCCTGTGTCACTCTTGTATTTGTGTGAAGAGTCTACATATTTCAAAAGCTACCCTAAATTTATTATGATTGCATGTATTGAATATACATCAAGCCTATAATATGTAGGAATCAAGTGTTATGCGTTAGATAAGGTGTACTTTTATAAAATTTCAAAAACAATCTATATTTTATGATTGTCACACCTTTAGACACTGACAAATACTACATGATGCCAAGTTATCTAATGATAGTTGATCAAACATTCTTATCTAAAATGAGTAGACATTTAAATTCTTCTAATCCAAAAACAATAGAACCTTCATGTTCATTTCAAAACAAATGAAATGTAAATATGGCAAGTAATAATTTTGTGCTTAAATGTGTTCAGGAAGTAGCTTAAGAGTTAGTACCATAGTAAGTTTATTTTTATAGCCAAAAGTGTGAGTGTGAGTATAAGGAGTTTATTAGTCATGCTTACGTTCTAGTACTTGACGATTAGGTCTGAGGGGTGCTTTGTCACCCAATGCCCCACACCTTTGGTGTTGATTCATTGACATAAGTCAAGTTACACGGGTATGTAGAACCTCGGTATGGGCATTTGTTTTTCATGTAAGGTCTTCATACTTGAGTATACAACCAACTAGTTTGCAAAGTCTCTGAAAACTCAATATTCTAAACCAACTAGTTTGAGAGTCATTAATTGTAAACTTGGTATTTTAAGGTTTACCGAAAGATTCCAAAGAAATTGATCTTGCGTAACTTAATTTTATTGGCACCCTAAGGTATTAGGATACATTAAATGATGTAGTTATTCTCCATAATAAGGTGTTGTTCAAAGCTTTTTTGAGTCCGACACTTCATCTGCATATTTCCAAATGCTTCCCTCTTCTGCCAAAACTCTATGGAAACCTAAAAGGGCATACTTTGTGAGATTGAAAGTCAACCTCCAACAAAAGCTGTGATCATGACGATGATTCTTGTTCGGGAAAAATCCTTGATGATTTGGTCGAACAAGTTAATTAATGCATGTTAATCATTAATGAGCTCTATGTATTTTATAACTTGATGTAATTCAATTGAAAACAACTCAAACCTGGCACTCGGAAGAATCAGAGAAGTATTTTTGATGACTTGATGAAATCGTCACCAGGATAGATACAATCGCCGATCGGGACCCTTCCTATCAGCGATAACAAAATATTGAAAAATAGTTGATCGTCAAGCAACCAGTTTACGTTTGCTGACCGGAGACTTGATCTTTTCAGCAATCGCGGTTTGAATCTTACAAAGAGATGAATGAAGAGAGTGACCTCGTTCACCGACTGAGTGATCCATGATCTCCGACTAAATAACTTTTCATTTGAAATGCTCCCAGAACGAAGAAGAAAGAAGACCAGAACAATGATCGTCGATTGTCGTTCGTCGAGCGATTGATTCACGATCGTCAACCGAAGTTCAAGTTTGACTAGGCAACAAATACAGTCATTACTGTTTAGAGATAAAGAGTCATTATTGCATCACACGCTTCTTGGTTCTTAGGAAGACAAAAAAAAGATATATAAACCATCAAAAGTCCATTTGGAGACAAATTTTTTGACAACTCAAGATAAGAAAAGCTTCCGGACAAAAAAGATAGAAGAAAAGTAAAAAATTAAGAAAAAATACACGTTAAGTATCAGCTCATGAGAAACTGAAAAAGATCTCTGAGAAGAAGATTACTTTAATCTTCTATTTCGAATGCAGAACAATTTTCAATATAAAAGGACTTCATCAGTGAAGTGTCTATATTGTGGAAAAGCCTAATTACTTCTCTCTGTAAAGGGTTCTTAGATTTGCATCAAATTATTTGTGTGATTGTTGAGTCTCCAGTGCAAAAAAACTCAATTGTATTTTTAGGTATCCAGTGGAAGAGACTGTGACTGGCCAGGATTGGCAGGATTTTCACAGTGTTTAGAAAAGTGGATGTACCTAAATTTGGGGGAAACCACTACAAAATCTTCGGTGTTCACTACTGTATAGCTAGCTTACCAATGCATTACTTTTTTATTTATATTATCATGTTATATGTGTTTGTGGTATTTATGGATTGAGGAAAAACTTTAAACTCTCTATTCACCCACTCACCTCTAAAGAGATATTCAGTTTATTTCAATACTTTCAGAAGGAGAAGATAATCTACCTTGGATATAAAGTAAATTCAAAGCTCCTCAAAATCCACAGCACGCATTTAAAAGGAGAATCTGCTTTTATGAGACTTATTTTAGTTTTTCCTTTTTTATTGGTAGTTTTTCTTTATTTCTCTTGTTCACCTTATTCTTGTTGATAAATTTGTACGGATTTAGGAAAACTAGAATTGGTTTCTAGGGCAGTTGAATCCATCTTAATGATGGGATGATTAGGTTTTTTTGTCCTAAGGTGAGTGA
>CM077151.1:241864175-242064175 GCA_039583875.1 Platanthera guangdongensis
ACACCACTCTGACGCTATATGTCTTTGCACGACCGGGTATCCCAAGCCGCGTAATAAACTCACTAGACAGAAAAGAATGCGATGCACCCGTATCAAACAGTGCTCGCGCCAGCGTGTCCCGAATCATCACAAAGCCTGTGACAAACATGTCACACACACAAACCGCAAACATATATGTACTAAGTAAAGCATACAAACAAGAACATATGCAAAACAAAACTCATACCTGTGACCACGTCACTCTGCTTGATGGCCTCTTGCAGGACAAGATTGTAGACTCGTGGTTGCGCCTGCGAGGCAGAGGAATCCACCACCGCCTTTACTTTTTCCGCATAAGATGCTCCTGCCTTCTTTTCACTCTTTGACAGCATCCGACATTCTCGCGCAATATGCCCCATCCGGCCACAATTGAAGCAGATACGAGTATCTGGCTTGGAGGTAGCCCCTGATGTTGCTCCCGTTGCAACTGATGAAGGAGCTTGTCCACTTGTCTTGGACTTCTTGCCCCATCTCTTTTTATAAAATGGTTTCCCAGATCGGGGCGCCTTCCACTCCGGTTGCGTTACAGCCAACGCTCTCTTCCCCTGCACCCTTTTCATATCCTTTTCCAACGCCCTCGCAGTGTCCACCAACGCCTGGAAGCCTTGGTTCACCGAACTTGACACAAGGAACCTCAGCTCGTCCCTCAGTCCTTCATGGAACCGATTGGTCTTTCTCTGCTCATCAGCAAAAATAGAACCCGCATACCGCCCCAAGCGAGTAAATTCATGCAGGTACGCACGTGTCAACACTGCCATCACCTTGTGTTAATCTTTGGAATTCATTTTCCATGGCTATTCGCTGAGCCGTAGGAAGGTGCTTCGCTAGGAAGAGTCGGGAGAATTCTTCCATGGATACTTGAGTTAAAGGACGACCCGCCAAGTGATGCAACTCCATCTCATCCCACCACAATTGAGCTTCTCCTTCAAGCAAGAAGGTAACTAAGGTAACTTTCTGATGCTCCACCGTTCCAATCGCCGTCATCACTCGCTTGACGCGTGATAGCCAATCCTCAGCCTGCGTCGGAGTTCCCGCTCCCGAAAATGTAGGCGGATGGAAACTCATAAACCGCGTTAGCTGCTTCTCAACCGCTCGAGGAGCCACATCCACTACAGGTTCAGGCCTTGCCGCCACCTGTTCTGGCCTCACAGCCGCTTGTTCCTACCTAAGTGGCTGGCCTTGGATCATGGTAAATAAAGCCTCCACAACTAAACGCACATGTTCCGCAGACGGTGGAGGTGTAGGCACCGCGGCTGGTGCCGTACTTTCATCAGAATGCTGGGGCTCAGACGGCCCAGCTCCACTTCGTGTCACCTAAAGGTGGACAAGACACACACATTAGCGGTCGCACACAAGCAATCAACACAACATAAGAACACGCAGGTTCCGCAAACACACCAATTTGCATTCCTATCATGGACATTCAGGAGTTCATTCGTAGACTTTGGTTTGCACAAATACGTGCTCGCCACCCCACAAAAGAAATCGACCACGACGTCGAGAGGTAAAGACCAAGACAACCAATACCAAAAATGTAACAACCCCATCCGTTCATCTGGTATATTCTAGAAGGTCCGGCCGGGGCCCCACAGTATATATCACAAACCAGGCGGTGAAGGTACAAGATGATACCAGAGTAGCGCATCGCACCTATCACAAAGCATTCTAGTGGAAGCCTAGACTACAACTTGAACTCCTCATGAATGCCCAAAGATAAAACTCCACATTTTATACGATCTAGGAATGTCTTACAACAAGTGAAAATAGTTGGCCTTATGGCCTTACATGGCTGTCACACAGTGGCTTCAACTATGGGCACGCAGGCCGGCCACAATCAAAGAAAACACACAACATTTCTAAATAGCCTTCGAGGGCTAGCAACAGCAGCAGCAACAGCAGCATCAACATCAACCTTTCCGCATTCCGCTTGGCTCTCCAGCACCTGTACAGGGACAATCCACCCAACAGTGGCAAACAAAAGCAACAGTCAGCGTTCAGCTGACCAAATTATAACGACCCTACCCCTTCTCTCGGGGCAACGGTATTCTTCCCTGCAGGCATATCATATCACAAGTATGTCAATATATCTCATCAAAATGTGCTTTCACGCACACAAGACATCACAACCGTTTGACATCCGGCCCAACGGTCCGTGCACTTAGGGCACATTCTTGGTGTTCTGGCAAAACTCTTGCCCACCACCGTATCAGGGTCCTCACCCAACGGTAACTTTCTTGAGCATTTTCTCCATGGCGTGCAGCCGGAGTTAGTCTTCCTACACCGGGATGGCCCGTAGCCCCCCATTGTGTCATGGCGCGCAGGCCGAAGACTCTTGCTATGCGCTCCAACAGACCGCACCTTTTGGTCTCACGTCGGACGGACATAGCGCAGGTCGGATCCTCCACCCCCCATTGCTCAAATCGCCTTGCCTTCTCCGAGTACAGCCTACTCATGGCTATATCAAAGGCGCGGGTCGGTCTCACCAATCCTGTTCTTGGCACACAGCCTGGGTATTTCTCTATACCCATTTCTTTAGCACAACAGCGGGTCTTTCCTGGGCCTCCCAGTACTTCCTGTGACTCTCTCCACAGGTGGACACCGCACAAGCACTAATGTCAGGGGTCTTTCCTGGCTACCATGCCAGTACTTCCTGTTACTCGCTTCACAGGTGGACACCCTACGACATCAAGCATCACAAAGGGCATTTCCTGGTCACACCAGTACTTCCTGTGCCTCATCCACAGGTATGACCCAAAAACATAACACATATATTTTCCTGGACTACCACTCCAGTACTTCCTGCTACTCTTTTTCGCAGGCATAACCCGTTGACTCCTTAAACTACACGTTATCACGGAGTCTTCTCCGGTTCGTATGCAACATCACCAATCCAGACCAACCTGTCTAGATGGGCTTCACACAGCATGCCTATTCCGTACTCCATTTCCGGATCTATATGCAAACAAAAGGGGATTTCATGAATCTCCCAAAAGACTCCCAAAATTAGCCACCTCTTGGTGGTGGAATCATAACTATATGCCAAAAGGAAGCCTTCACATGGCTAGGAAGAAAAGTCGTTACCCTTGACGACCGCTTCGGTGCCATGAACTCAAAGCTTGCTTGAAAGACTCGCAAGAGCGTTTCCTTTGCAACGCCGTCTTCGGATCTCTTGACGGTAAACCGTAGCACCACCAGCAGCAGCCCCCTTTCCTCCTCCTCCTTCTTCTTCCTCTCCTTTCTCTCTTAACTTGAAGAAAGATCAAGGCCAAGTAAAATGAGAATAACTTCTCAGATTTCGGCCTTTAGGAAAAGAGGAAAGATGCTCAGCCTTTGGATCCAGACTGAAGGAACGGACGACCATGATTTTGCCAAAAAACACTGATTTTGACCTGACACGGCCTGTGACACGCCCGTGTCCCAGGCCGTGTGCCTCAAGCGTTGGTCAACCGACCTATCCAGACCAGTGACACGCCCATGGAACACGCCCGTGTCATGGGCCGTGTCACCCAACACGCCTTCGAACACGCCTGTGTCTGACGCCGTGTGCCTGGGCGAAAAAAATCCCAAAACATCCCGAGACTTCACACGGCCTGTGACACGCCCGTGTCCCAGGCCGTGTGCCCAGACACGGCACGAAGACACGCCCTGTCGAAATCCTTCGTCGGGCTGAGTTCGTCGACCTGATTTGACACGCCCTTTGACACGCCCGTGTCACAGGCCGTGTGCAATTTCTCGACACTCGGCACCCACGTCTCGACACTCATGTCTCGACACTCGACGATCGTCGAGTAAAGGTCATCGAGCACACGATACGGCCTTGGACACGCCCGTATCCTGGGCCGTGTGCCTCCTCTCGACACATCGTCGAGCGAAAAATCGTCGACACCAAGGCCGATCGTCGACACGGCCTCGACACGCCCTGCGACACGCCCGTGTCGCAGGCCGTGTCCGCTGATCGATGACCGTCGACTCCAAATTTCGTCGACTTCGCGGCCAACTCGTCGACCCCAGCTTGACATGCTCTGGGACACGCCCGTGTCCCAGGCCGTGTCACCCAAAATTTCCTGTTTCAGAAATTTGGACTGTTACAACACATACATTCCCACACCACCTCAATCTACTCTTCCCCCACATCTTTCTTCCATACCATCTTACCATCTCTCACCAGATTCAATCCTGCACGATGCCACCCATCCATCCCTCTCATCATCCATCATCCCTCCAAGTGTTCCAATACCTGTTGCTCCACTTTCTACCCCTCCCATAGTTGCCACTTCCACACTCTCTGCACCAACCTCTCCAAAAATATCTTTGGATCCCTTTACCATATCATCTATCATCTCCATCATCACTCCCCTTCTTAAATCCATTATAGCAGAGGCTATTACACCTCTTGCTACCACCATCTCATCTTTATCTGCCCAACTATCTGGCCTCACTGCTGCCCCATCTTCAGCCCGGGGCCTGGCCTCAGCTCCCACTGACACCAGGCAGGGGGAGATGCCTGATGATGAAGGAGCAGCTTCAGCTTCAGAGTCTTCAGCTCCAGCTCTAGCAGATGCTCCAGCTTCACCAGCAGCACATACAAAATGTATAGATACAGATTTGAGTGATTTTATTGATACTGATATGGATATTGATGAGACTGTTGGTGATTTCATTCTTAATCCCACAGTTAACTTTGAAGATTTGCTGAAACCTTTTGATACTATACATATGCATCTTCTTCCAGCAAAATTCACTAAGCCACACTTGGCTATTATTCCTTATACATCTCCTGTCAGTCCAGCAGTTGCTAAGAAACTTAGGGACAGCTTTGTTCTTCCAGACTCTGCAGTCATTTCATCCCCTCCAGAAGCTATCTCAGCACCAACCTTTGTGATGGATGACTCTCCCATGCCAGATCTAGATGTATTGATCTTGGCTGACATTGCAGAAGATAATAAGGCAGCAGCTGAAAGCTCTGTCCCAGTTACTTCTGATTCTTATATAGCTTCTTCTCCAACTCCTGCTGAAACTCCAGCCTTTGAAAGTTTTGCTCCTGCTACAGAAAAGACTACTACTTATGCTAAAGCCTTGGAAGCATTGGATGCTCTATATGATAACCCTCAGTGTTCTACCAGTGATGATGATGATGATGAAGATGAGGATGAAGATTCAGATGAGGAGGATACAAAGAAGAAGAGGAAACAAGTATCCAAGAAAAGAAAAGCTCCTCCTCCTGCTCCTAAGCCTAATCCAGCACATGACACTCCCTATTACATTCTGCAAAAGATAACACCATACAAAGGGATGCCAGCTTGGATGTGGCTGTCCAAGAATGAACAAAAGGAGAGGAAGAGAAGCAGAAGATACTCTCCTCCTCCAGCTCAGAGATACAGAAAAAGATCCACCACCTCCTCCTTCTCCTGCAGCTGGTGCTTCTAGCTCTAGTTCTCAGAGATCTGCCCCTATTCAAACTTATCAGAGACATCAAGAGAGATCTTCTGGAAGCAGTCAGCAAAGGCATCACTCTTCAGGAAGTCAACAGCAGCAACATCAATAGCAGCAACATCAGCAGCAGCAGCAAACTCTCTCTGCAGAACAGAAAGCTGATAGTCCCAACAAGCCATACTCACCTCCTGTTCCTTTTGAAGATCCAGAAACAGCCAACACAGCTAGAATGGCCAGGTTCCAGGAACTTATTGGTCTCTCTATGATCAACAAAGCAAGAGCTGAAGGCAAGGATATCTCAAGATACTCCACTATGTCTCAGTACAGAAAAGAACTCAAGAGATATAATAAGGCAAACAAATTCTTTAATGTTGATGACTACATGAAGCTACACCCAGAAGTAGTTGTCCCCAGGCCACATCTTTGAAGATTATAGGAGCTGCTGACATGACAATGTCCAAGGTGGAAGCTTCAAATCCTAAAAGAGAGATTATGTTTGCTAAGCCAGGAGAAAAGACTAAAGAAGACAAGCCCACAGATAAGAAACAGAAGAAATAATCTTTACATTGCTTCAATTTTTTTTTTGCATTAGCTTTAAAACTTATTTGTCTATTTAAAACAAAGCTCATGTACATATATATCTGATGCATGTGTTAGTAATCTCTGCCAGATATACCTTTTTCCTGCTTTGTTTATTCTTATGTTTTTTTTTTGAGTCCATTAGTGACCTCACCCAAATAGGGTGAGATTGTTGGATCCCTAGTTGATTTGGGCTAGGTTCACTAACTTAGGATGATTTGACCCAACATGTATAGTCAGGGTCATAGTTGTGTCCTAGAGTCTAGGCCAAGAGTCAACATCACATGGATCTGCCTACAACAGCTTGTCAGAGACTCAAGCAGTTGTGTCGACACCCAGAAGAATTGTGTCGACACATAGAAAGGCTGTGTTGACACCCAGAGGATTTGTGTCGACATAACAGACTATCAGTCGACACAGATAATATTAGTCAACACTAGCTCAGTCGACACAAGAAGGATTGGTGTCGACACAGTTCACAGAAGCTGTTTCAGAAGGATAAGTCAAATTCTCAGGTCGACGATTGATGTCCTCAGCTCGACGATCTTGAGATATTTCTCTGAGCTGAGCTCGACGATCTTCGTTCTCTGGTCGACGAAATCTGGGATAACTATCTAAAGTCAGGATAACTCCAAATTATTCTAAGTCCAACTTCAGACTATGTTCGGCGAATTGGATCCTGAGCTCGATGAACTTGGACCTCAACTTCACAAGAACCTTTAGTTAGAAGTTCTCAGGTCGACGAACTTTGTTCATTGGTCGATGAATTCTGGATCCTTTACTTCAACAACTATATTCATGAATTATTCTAAGTCCAGAATAGTTGCTGAACTCCAGTCGACGAAGTTACAAACTCAGCTCGACGAACTTCAGACAGAAAAGGCAAAGGTTCTGAAGCATGCAGTTCTGTTATCAGCTCGATGATCTTGGAACTCAGCTCGATGAATAGAAGTCATCTGGTCGACGAATACAATATCTCAGCTCGACGAACTTGTAATTCAGTTCGACGAAATCTGCCAACTGTTCGACGATTCCAGACTTAGCCATTTCCGGCATTCGGTCCTCACTCAAATGCGATAATTCCTGAAAAATTAATCCCCTAACATTCTCTGAATGTATCCGTTAGAGGGAGCATTAATTACGGTCTTCCTCAGGATTATTACTTGCCGATTTTCCACAAGACAGTTGGGGAAATTAATCAATGCTGATTATTCTCAAGGCCGTCAGCATTAATCACTGAGACATTCAAAATTTTGAAAGACAGAGAATAAGAAATACACGGATACACATATACAAAAAAAGAGACAACAAAAAAATCAATCAGCAGCTTACAGTGACAAGCAGAGATCATTACTCTGTAGAAGAAGAACAATCATACAATAACAAGAATCTTCTTCTTCCTTAGATTCTCCAGGACTTCCAAGGATAACTACAATCAAATCAGTCAAGAAGTTCCGGCATCTATGCTAGTCAAGAACACGGCTTGAAGGCCTATCACCCTGCAGCAAAGCTCCAGATCTTCCCTGAACCATTCTACATCTCAGGGGGAGTTGTTTGCTAACATCAGTCCACATAAGTCTTCTCTCTGACTGTTGACAGAGAAGACATAATCAACTCTCTCACCCCCACCTCTGTAAAGGGTTGTCATCTCCCTTCAAAAGTGATTCCTGGTTGCAAGTCTCATGATTAAAAAGCTTGAGTTGGTTTTTGGGGACCTGATCAAAACTCATTGGTGTCAGGCACCTGATCAACAACCTGAGTGGATTCTTACCAGGTTGGTAGAAGAGTGGACTACCCAGATTTGGGGAACCACTATAAATTTCTTATGTCGTTTGGTTGCCTATCTTTCTTTTTGTTCTTGCTGTGCTTGTGAATTAGGTCTACTATCTGCTAGCACTTCTTCATTTCCTGCACTAGGACTTAATAGTTTTTTAAGTATACTCTATTCACCCCCCCCCCTCTAGAGTATTCTAGATCTAACTCTAACTTTCATGGTGGACATTTGCAGTCGTAACTGCAGTACGCTTTTGCAGTGGTAATTCTATTATGCTTTTATAGTCGTAATTCTAGTGTGCATTTGCAGTCGTAATTGTAGTAGACATTTGCAGTCGTAATTCTAAACCCCATTTTCAATTGTATTTTGATGTAATACATTTTTTGGTTCGAACTGTAGATAAAACCAAACTTCGTGGACATTTTAAAGAGTGAGGAAAGGTTACTTGCTGAAGAGGAGGAAGAAGACGATTCAGACTTCAAACAAGTAAAAAAGAATAAGAATGTTATTACAAAAAATATATCTGACGAGAAGGTGCATGTGGAATTAAAAACCGAGTTAGATGATTATATGTTGATCGTTGAAGAACTTCGAGAGAATTCTAAAAATGAGAAGAACTTGTTGAAGAAAAGAGTTAAAAGAAATTATGAAGAGAAAAGCAAAGAAGAAAGCAAGAATGGAAGCAGAGGAATATTTATTTGATGATGACGTGCGAGGACTGAAGGTCAGTCTCAAGAATTTTATTTAAACTGAAGTGCGGTTGAAGGTGCGCTCAATTATAGACTGTTGTGCGTCAAACCTCCCCAAACCTCTCCACTGCATGCTACACCTCCCCAGACCTATATGTTGCATGCGCAGCCCGTATCGCCAAATAAACCATTTATGCCGATTGCAAAAGTTAAATCGGAGGTCAATACAGAGGATATTAAAATTAGTAGTCTGGTTAAAAATAAAAAGAATAGACAAAGCAAAATTTTTTTTACCAAATACCCCTTCGAAAGAAAAAGCTAAGGTGAAGGAGAAGGTAAAGAAAGATAACATTTATCCCGGCAGATCATACATATTAGCTTCTGAGTGCAAGGTTATAGATGATATGATTTAAAAATTCTCAGAAAGGTATTTTCACTCGTCTATGTAGCATGTATGTAATATTGTTATAGTCAATTACATATTAGTAATATGTAAGTGATATGTTTGCTATTTGCAGTTGCGACATCGTTTTCAACAATGAAACCATTTTGATGATGCAAGGTGGTATGGATGAACTACTTCATGGTCGATGACTACACAACACGCACCTAAATGCGTATGCTATTGCACTCAGAGCTAAGAAGACACTTTTGAAGTCGAATATAAGAAATTTTCTTTACGTTTCATCTGACTATGCTGTAAGTACACCAAAAAATGCATATATTTATATTTTACGTTGCTATTTTGTTCACTAACATTTCCCCGCAGTACTACCGCAGAAACAATCCTAACAATACTAGATACCTAATAAAGCATTTAACAAAAGTCAGTGTGAAAAATAATGTTTTAATTATCATGCCATGCCACTTAACCAATCATTGGGCATTATTGGTGTGCCAATTGAAGCAACATAGATGTGAGTTTTATGACTCAATGAAAAGAAAATCGTCATAGTAAGAGACTTGAATCATTGGTGAGCTTTTTAAAGAAATAATTATTTAACATTCAGATTTCAACCACCTTTTAATTTTCTGAGTTCTTTTGCAGGTTAAAATACTTCACTAAGAAGAAACACGAGCACTTCCAGTCGGAATCGAGGATTGACCTATTGTGGAAGTTTTAGGATTGCCACAATAGGGAAATGGAGACGATTTTGGGGTTTTCGTTCTAAAGTACATGGAGGCAGTTCTATCAACTAATGAGATATCCTGGACAGAATGCAGCTCTTGGTCTGATCAAACAGCCAAATTCCGAGCAGAAATTGCGGCTGATTTAATTACAACTTTTGCGGAGATATGTTCACATTGAAACTTTTGTTAGATGCAAGTTGCTTTAAAGACTTTGAAATTTTTGTGGTACTTTAATTTGTTGTTGATGTATAATATCTTGGGTCACATATGACATGTCATATGCTAATTATATTCGTAATTTATATTTCAAAAGAGCAGTTGTTTTTTAGTTTCCAAAAAATTTAGCAACTTGAGAAATTGTTTTTTTTCAGTTCAAAGGTGTAGTTGTTCCACAATTTCAAATTATAGTGCTAGAAAACATCACATTTTGAAAGTGCAGTTTACATGCTGTATTGTGCTTATACTAATTTACAATTCAAAAATCCTGTGCTTTTACAGTTACAAAAAAGACAATCACGTACTTGAGTAATCTTTCTTTTCAGTGACAAAAAGATAAGACAGCTAATTGCAGCTCTAAAAAAGAGTTAAATTATAGTTCAAAATCACAAAATTGCACTCACAAAGCATTTAATAGAACTTCCACTTCTAAAGATCAATTAAATTACAGTTCCAAATTAAATTTCAAAATTATTGTCCTGGAATTGCCTAAATAACAACAATCCCCGATATAGTATGACAGCTGATTGGGCTTTGGTCTTCATCAGCAACGCTATAAGAAGAATTAGCTCGAACCTTTTTTCCCTACAAGTTAATAAAAGGAAAATATTAAGAAAATATTTCCTAATGAATGACGTAAACATATAGATGAAAAAAAATTAAACATTAGTTATTATTTGAACATATTACTTTTTTTTGTCCCACGTTCCTAGTGATCCTATTTAGAAACTATTCTCCCATTTTAAAGGGCAAGGGCACGACTAGGGGGACTTGCCACCTACGATGAGATTTGTCATAGAGAAGCTGTTTGAGGATTTCAAGAGGGAGATTATGGAGACCTTGCATCATGCTTTCACTGCGCATGTTGAGTGTTTGATGCCTCCTATCTTGGTGGTCACACCCCAGTCACTAGGCGAGAATGCCCAGATAGGTGACCTAGGAAGGAGGTAGCAGCTAAGGGCAGCTGACGAGATATAATAGGGTGAGAGTTGTTCCCCAGTTCGGCAAGTGTAGGAATATCTAGCAAGTTGATGGCGGGAAATCTACCGGCTCGCCCTGCAGGGGGAGGAAGTCCTTTTAGCGAGCCAATCATCTCGGCCCCAGTTCTTGAGGGTTTCCAAGAGCCAGAAATGTCTTACTACACTGGCAGAGATGATCCTGTTCAACACATTCAGTGGTTTGAAGATACAATTTCCATTAGGCAAATGTCAGATGCTTTCAATTGCCGACTTTTTTCCATTATGTTCAAGGAAAATGCAAGGGACCGGTTCCACCAGTTTCTTCCCTATTCGGACTACTATTTCAAAGATCAACATCAGAATTTTCTATTGTGATTCTCGACATCAAAGAAGAGAAAAAAGGGTGAATAGTTCTTGTTTGTAGTCAAATAGGGGCCGGGGGAGACACTAGGAAGCTCTGTTGATAGATTCTAGGAGAAGGTTCTCCTAGTCCTCGTGGTGCCTGGGTATACCTTGATGATGGTCTTCACGCTTGGGCTTCGTCAGAGATTCTTCAGGATAGAGCTGAATCGAGAACCTCCTTTCTTCTTTGAGGAGTTGATGGAGAGAGAGACAAAGTAAATCGAGGGGGAGGTGGTGAACCTGACATTCGACACAAAGTTGGCTAAATTGTGGGAGAGCGGAGAGAAGGAGAAGGGAGGAAACAGGCAGCTGGAGGTGAGGAGAAGGGATGAACCAAGATGACATGAGTTCCAGGGACATCATAGAGGACAAAAGCAAGCATGGGGACAATAGGAGCCAATTAACCGGTCGATCAGGAGGTTGTAGGGAGGGCTCGTTCAGGGCTAGGGAAGATGTTTCTAGGGTGGAGGGAACTTCAATAGGGGGTAAGGGCATTTCAACCCCTTGGGGTGGAGATCATCCTAGAGGCCTATACTACCTCAACATCAGCAGACCATGGCTATCAGGCAAAGAGGAAGAGGGAATAAGAGGGTGGTTCCAGCTGGAGGAGGAAGGGGCAGAGTGGCATTTCCTTATTGCGACTTCCATCAAGAGGAGGGCCACACAACGACCACCTGCCTTGTGTTCTTAGAGTTGATGAGAGCAATAGGCCTAGCATATCAGCATCAACAGGTGCGAATCAAGTAGGTCATAGCAGGGGAAGTGGAGGAAGATAGATGTGAGGACCGGGCCGATGTGGGAACCCGAGGATCGAGCATACGTTCCATACTCCTTAGTCTGAAAATAACAAATCCTAAATGTATTTTATCGTAGTGTGTTTATGTTGTGCAGATAACATGGGTAAAATACTCTGATGATTATGGATTAGAGACGAGCAACAAAATTCAAAGTAAGAGATATCGCTGGTGATAGTTCTTTATTGCCAGATGATAGTATGATGACGTCAGCCATGTCGAATGCCTTATTCTGCACGATCAGCGTGACACATATTACTCAACGATATCACCAGATGATATCTACCTATCGTGGCGCGATAGCCACATAATCTAGATTTTGAGGAATTTCAGTTACACACCTCCTAGAGCTTTTATTCCAATGCAATCCTAGCCAACTACCTCTAGAAAGCCAAAAAACTCCTAAGTGACCAAGAACATTTAAGAGCGAAGAAGGGATCGTTCGTCTACTTCAACTCAGGCGATCTTTGCAAGGATTCACCGTCTTCTTCAGCACTCAAGACCAAATGAAGTTTTTAATTTCAAATTTCTTTCGTATATTCTTTTTATTACTTTTCTTAAACGGTAGAGAAATCGTCGTCTTGTGAGTGGAGACTAGTCTCTTGTGCAGTTTAGGGGGAATTTGTCGCCTTGTGTACAATGATTAGGTCGTGGAGAGATCTAAGGGAGGCTAGAGGTTGTATTTAGGGAGAGATATGCTATTGTCGACCAGTCCTTAGGAGAAGGACTGGTGGAAACACAAAAGAAGATTTTCACTTGTAGCTTCTATTTCAAGCTCTATTGAAATTATAGTTCTTGTACTTTTCGTTTATGAAATAGAAGTTCATTTCATTCTTCCATAAAATTTCTAAGTACTAGTTTCATATTTTTTGATTGTGTGAAATCTGCTTAAGTTCCATTCATATTTTGCTAAGTGAAAAATTTATTTAAAAATATTCACCCCCCATTCTCTAAGGGTGTCTCAAGATCCAACACTTGGAATCAGAGGGAGGTTACTCCAAAACAGTTTCACCACCTGAAATGGTGAATAATGATCACGTGTCTTTTAAGGGGCAAGGAATTAGTAAACCTCCCATATTCACTGACATTGACTATAACTATTAGAAAACTCGAATACGATGTTTTCTAATTGCGTTAAAAATTGATGTATGGGGAATAGTAGAAAAATGCTACACTCCACCTACAATGGTAGTTGGAAGTGTTACTATGGAAAAACGAAGGATAAATTGGACGGTACTGACAAACCTAGGTGCAAAAATAATGCTAATGTAATGAACATTTTATTTTATGCGTTAGATAGAACTGAATTTTATAGGGTTGCGCTTGCGAAACTGGTTACGATATTTGGAATTTACTTGAAGTTACTCATAAAGGTACTTCACTGGTGAAGGATTCAAAGTTGTTTCAACTGGAGTCAGATGTGTACAACCCCATATCCGGTCGAGCGGGATCCTCCCCAAACGGCGCACTCGAGACGTGCTATGAGCGGCGTTTTGGTGTCGTCCCGCTCGAGGACGTGCATGTCCTCATGCGTGTGTGCGGAGGTTTTGTTTGCATAAGCTTAAAACTTATATATATATATATTTTTAATATTATAATATATATATTATATTATATATATATTATATTATATATATATATATATATTAGAGGATATATATATTAGATTATGCATAATACAAGGGAGAGGAGATGAGGTACAGGAAGAAAAAGACAAAGCAAGGATGGAGAGGGGGAGGACAGGAGGTACAACAAAAAGAAGGAAAAAAGAAATAAAAGAGCAGTAAGGGCTCGGGTACGGAGAGAGAGGAAAAGGGGGGGAAAAGTGTAGTGCAATCCGGGATGAGGGATCAGCCATTCATGGCGTTTCGCAGCTCTGGAAGCCCAGGACATGGGATCATTCAAGGTTTTATCGATTAATCTCTCTAATGGCGGAATGCTTTGGGGGGCAAGAAATGGGCTTCCGCCTCCTCCATTCTTGTCTTCCTCACCGCTCTCTCCTTCTATCCATGCCATCCATCCGCCTCCATAGACCCAACTAACTCACTCACAGATGGCCAAATCCTCTCCTCCCCCGCCGGCGTCTTCAACCTAGGTTTCTTCTCCATCAGTTCCGCCGGTCACCGCTGCGTCGGCATCTGGCATCGTAATTTCTCCATCCAAACCATGGACTGGCTCGCCAATCGCAAAAACCCCATCCCGAACCGCTTCGGTTCCCTCGCTATTCACAGCGACGGAAATCTCGCCGTCCTCGACAGCCGCCGGCGAGTCCTGTGGTCATCAAACACCACCCTCCCGTCTACCAAAATCCATTGTGGAGCTCTCCGATTTCGACAACCTAATGTTTAACAACTCCGGCGCCATCGCATGGGAGAGCTGTAGTCGTCTACCAAATCCAATGGAGCAAGGTTGGCCGAGTCCTAGCTCTCCTTCACCGCCGCAGTCGCATGGAGCAAGGTCGGCTAGGGGCTCCTCTCCTCACACCGTCGTCAAAACACGCGTCAAGGGTAACGAAATTTCTACTTGGGCAGGTGAAGCCCTCAGTTTCCATATTTGCATGGAAGCCCCTCTCTACCAACGGGTGGGGGAAGGGAGCTCTCCGACGGGTTGACGTGTACGTCCCCGCAATTAACCGTGTTAGCACCCGGAAGCGTGAGTACGGGTTTAGGCATGCTGTGTGAAGCCCATCCGGACGTGTGAGCCGGATTGGTGATGTTCTGGGGATCCCGAAGAAGACTCCGAGGATGTTGTATATTTTCTATTTGCAGGGAATGCACACCATAGCCCCGAAAAAGGGGTATGTGCAATATGTTCGACCAGCTTATGTTAACCAACTGGAGTTTAGCTGACCGCCGCTTGTCGAGACGTTGGCGTACAGGTGCTGCAGTACCACGCGGGGAGTAGCGGGCTTAAGCCCAAGCTTGTGCCGGCCCTCGAAGGCCTTTTTTGTTTATATTGCCGGCCTGCGTGCCGAAGTATGGAATTCATATTCCTGTAATATTCTTTTAATATTTGTGGTGCTCTGAGGATGTGTAGGTTTCTTCTTCGTATTAGGCAGGCGGCGTTCTCGAGAACCGCTCGCCCCGTAGGGGCCCCGAGGTATAGTTGCCGGGAAGCCCCTCTTGGCATGTTGACAGCCAGTCAGAGTAGTGGAATTACGCTGTTAGTGGCCCAGTTTGGGCAGCGTGTCGTGGTTTTGCTCGGCGAGTTTGCGCCATCAGTAGGGCGGGTGAGGAGCATTTTTGTGTAGACCCAAGGAGACACATCTGGATAGGAGAGAGTCGATCTCGAGATCCTCTTTAGATATTCCGGTCGGCCGAGAGCGCCCTCCGAAGGTGTCTTAGCTCAGCCTTTGGCTTGGGAGGGGAAGAGTTTGTTAGTCTTCCGGGTATGCGGCGGGTCCTCCACGCTGAGACCTTGGGTCTGTCCCTTGTGTTCCTAATCTTGTGCCTAGATCGTTCGCTTGAGGGTAGTAGGTGCGCGGTCACCCCTATTTTGGGACCCCGAACTCCACAGAGGTCAAATTTGGCTTCAACAGTTATGGTGCGGTGAGCGTGGAGAGTGACCAGTACAGAAAAACTCAGGCGAACGTCATGGCTATAGAAGAGGAACCAAGTGACGACCAAGGTCATGCGATGAAAGAAGTCCCCTCCCGTTTCCATCTTGTCGTTAGGATGTTCGATCCTGGAGATCAAAACGTGCCTTATGGAGAATATTATTTGATCGACCCTCGTTCTCAGGAGGGTGGATGTAGCGGGTAGATGTGCCCCGTAGTGGGTAGAGATTGACCGGGTAGAGCTACCCCGAGCGCGGCTCGGCCCCAGGTAGACCCGCTGCCTGGCTCCTACTAGCTGGCAGGTCCGTAGGCTCGCCTGTGGGGGAGAGGTCCTGGTTCTTGGTTCTGCACTACCCCGAGCGCGGCTCGGCCCCAGGTAGACCCGCTGCCTGGCTCCTACTAGCTGGCAGGTCCGTAGGCTCGCCTGTGGGGGAGAGGTCCTGGTTCTTGGTTCTGCACAACCCCGAGCGCGGCTCGGCCCCAGGTAGACCCGCTGCCTGGCTCCTACTAGCTGGCAGGTCCGTAGGCTCGCCTGCGGGGGACAGGTTTGGTTTTCGGGTGATAGGTTAGGATATGTTAGGATAGGTTAGGATATGTTAGGATAGGTTAGGTTAGGTTTGTGGAATCGTCATCGGCACCCCGAGCTCGGCTCGGCCCCAGGTAGACCCGCTGCGCAGGCTTTCATCTAGCTGGCAGGTCCGTAGGCTCGCCTGTGGGGGATAGGTTTTGGTTTGAGATCGTCATCGGCACCCCGAGCTCGGCTCGGCCCCAGGTAGACCCGCTGCGCAGGCTCCCATCTAGCTGGCAGGTCCGTAGGCTCGCCTGTGGGGGATAGGTTTTGGTTTGAGATCGTCATCGGCACCCCGAGCTCGGCTCGGCCCCAGGTAGACCCGCTGCGCAGGCTCCCATCTAGCTGGCAGGTCCGTAGGCTCGCCTGTGGGGGATAGGTTTTGGTTTGAGATCGTCATCGGCACCCCGAGCTCGGCTCGGCCCCAGGTAGACCCGCTGCGCAGGCTCCCATCTAGCTGGCAGGTCCGTAGGCTCGCCTGTGGGGGATAGGTTTTGGTTTGAGATCGTCATCGGCACCCCGAGCTCGGCTCGGCCCCAGGTAGACCCGCTGCGCAGGCTCTCATCTAGCTGGCAGGTCCGTAGGCTCGCCTGTGGGGGATAGGTTTTGGTTTGAGATCGTCATCGGCACCCCGAGCTCGGCTCGGCCCCAGGTAGACCCGCTGCGCAGGCTCCCATCTAGCTGGCAGGTCCGTAGGCTCGCCTGTGGGGGATAGGTTTTGGTTTGAGATCGTCATCGGCACCCCGAGCTCGGCTCGGCCCTAGGTAGACCCGCTGCGCAGGCTCCCATCTAGCTGGCAGGTTCGTAGGCTCGCCTGTGGGGGATAGGTTTTGGTTTGAGATCGTCATCGGCACCCCGAGCTCGGCTCGGCCCCAGGTAGACCCGCTGCGCAGGCTCCCATCTAGCTGGCAGGTCCGTAGGCTCGCCTGTGGGGGATAGGTTTTTGTTTGAGATCGTCATCGGCACCCCGAGCTCGGCTCGGCCCCAGGTAGACCCGCTGCGCAGGCTCTCATCTAGCTGGCAGGTCCGTAGGCTCTCCTGTGGGGGATAGGTTTTGGTTTGAGATCGTCATCGGCACCCCGAGCTCGGCTCGGCCCCAGGTAGACCCGCTGCGCAGGCTTTCATCTAGCTGCCTGTGGGGGAGGTTTTGGTTTGAGATCGTCATCGGCACCCCGAGCTCGGCTCGGCCCCAGGTAGACCCGCTCGCAGGCTCCCATCTAGTGGCAGGTCCGAGGCTCGCCTGTGGGGGAGGTTTTGGTTTGAGATCGTCATCGGCACCCCGAGCTCGGCTCGGCCCCAGGTAGACCCGCTGCGCAGGCTCCCATCTAGCTGGCAGGTCCGTAGGCTCGCCTGTGGGGGATAGGTTTTGGTTTGAGATCGTCATCGGCACCCCGAGCTCGGCTCGGCCCCAGGTAGACCCGCTGCGCAGGCTCCCATCTAGCTGGCAGGTCCGTAGGCTCGCCTGTGGGGGATAGGTTTTGGTTTGAGATCGTCATCGGCACCCCGAGCTCGGCTCGGCCCCAGGTAGACCCGCTGCGCAGGCTCCCATCTAGCTGGCAGGTCCGTAGGCTCGTGGGGGATAGGTTTTGGTTTGAGATCCTGTGGGGGATAGGTTTTGGTTTGAGATCGTCATCGGCACCCCGAGCTCGGCTCGGCCCCAGGTAGACCCGCTGCGCAGGCTCCCATCTAGCTGGCAGGTCCGTAGGCTCGCCTGTGGGGGATAGGTTTTGGTTTGAGATCGTCATCGGCACCCCGAGCTCGGCTCGGCCCCAGGTAGACCCGCTGCGCAGGCTCCCATCTAGCTGGCAGGTCCGTAGGCTCGCCTGTGGGGGATAGGTTTTGGTTTGAGATCGTCATCGGCACCCCGAGCTCGGCTCGGCCCCAGGTAGACCCGCTGCGCAGGCTCCCATCTAGCTGGCAGGTCCGTAGGCTCGCCTGTGGGGGATAGGTTTTGGTTTGAGATCGTCATCGGCACCCCGAGCTCGGCTCGGCCCCAGGTAGACCCGCTGCGCAGGCTCTCCATCTAGCTGGCAGGTCCGTAGGCTCGCCTGTGGGGGATAGGTTTTGGTTTGAGATCGTCATCGGCACCCCGAGCTCGGCTCGGCCCCAGGTAGACCCGCTGCGCAGGCTCCCATCTAGCTGGCAGGTCCGTAGGCTCGCCTGTGGGGGATAGGTTTTGGTTTGAGATCGTCATCGGCACCCCGAGCTCGGCTCGGCCCCAGGTAGACCCGCTGCGCAGGCTCTCATCTAGCTGGCAGGTCCGTAGGCTCGCCTGTGGGGGATAGGTTTTGGTTTGAGATCGTCATCGGCACCCCGAGCTCGGCTCGGCCCCAGGTAGACCCGCTGCGCAGGCTCTCATCTAGCTGGCAGGTCCGTAGGCTCGCCTGTGGGGGATAGGTTTTGGTTTGAGATCGTCATCGGCACCCCGAGCTCGGCTCGGCCCCAGGTAGACCCGCTGCGCAGGCTCCCATCTAGCTGGCAGGTCCGTAGGCTCGCCTGTGGGGGATAGGTTTTGGTTTGAGATCGTCATCGGCACCCCGAGCTCGGCTCGGCCCCAGGTAGACCCGCTGCGCAGGCTCTCATCTAGCTGGCAGGTCCGTAGGCTCGCCTGTGGGGGATAGGTTTTGGTTTGAGATCGTCATCGGCACCCCGAGCTCGGCTCGGCCCCAGGTAGACCCGCTGCGCAGGCTCTCATCTAGCTGGCAGGTCCGTAGGCTCGCCTGTGGGGGATAGGTTTTGGTTTGAGATCGTCATCGGCACCCCGAGCTCGGCTCGGCCCAGGGACCCGCTAGACCCGCTGCGCAGGCTCTCGTCTAGCTGGTGGGGGATAGGTTTTGGTTTGAGATCAGGTCCGTAGGCTCGCCTGCGGGGGAGAGGTCCTGGTTCTTGGTTTTGGAATAGGTGTATGTTTATAACAGATGAAGGTTCTTTATGTATTGAAATATAAATATATATACTAGTCAACGAACATGACTCGACCAAAAGTAGTTCTCGATATAATATGATATACGACTCAGACTACATGACAACAACAGATAACTATCATAAAATATATTTGTTAAGTAATTCTGCCAGCTAATGATTTTAGATGTCCTATCATATGCGGACAATCTTCAAAAACCTACTGATTATAGATACATATGTTGTATTATTTTTCCTACTGCTTAAGGGTTCTTACAAGCTCGTGTGTCTAGATTATGGAATAATGTTTTAAACATTTCGTTTTACAGATTCTCAGCAGCGCTAGATTCACCTATTATTATCTTTGATAAAGCTGTTGCGCATTCCTCATCATCATCATCTAGTGTTTCAACATCCATATAGAACATATCAGTGAATTCATCTATGGGATTAGCAAAGGTTGCAGTGATGGGAACTATAAGAGTAATTATTGGTCGTGTTAATAAGTCATTATATGATGGATCTCTACCTGTCCATGTTGATCAAGCGGGTATGCTAAGATTTATCGGTCCTTCTATACCTTTACCTGCTCCTGCTTTTAAATCCTCATTCTATGCTAGTTCCTCATCAATTTTGCTACTTGTTATATCACCGTTACAAAAAGAGATTCAAAAAAAATTTTTTGTTTATAAAACGTACGCCCATCTGAAGTAATAGCCTCTTGCATTTCAAAACATGTACTGCCGTTGCTTTCCACGTCAATTGCTAATTTGGTTTGATTTTTGATAAATAGGTTGGATTTTACAGCATATTCAAGATAGGGAGTTGTCTCTGATTTAAGCCCTGGTGTGGAGCTCCCTTTATCTCCAAGTGAGCTTTTCTCTAAAATTTTTCTTTGGGTCGGCTCCCACTCGCCGGATATTTGGGGTTGGACATTTCTTTCCGAGCTTGTGCCAACCTCGAAAAGAGCGGGGATTGTGTACAACCCCATATCCGGTCGAGCGGGATCCTCCCCAAACGGCGCACTCGGGACGTGCTATGAGCGGCGTTTTGGTGTCGTCCCGCTCGAGGACGTGCAGGTCCTCATGCGTGTGTGCGGAGGTTTTGTTTGCATAAGCTTAAAACTTATATATATATATATTTTTAATATTATAATATATATATTATATTATATATATATTATATTATATATATCTTTATACTATAAGGAAAGGCCTAATCCGGCTGTGGTGTAACATTCGTTGGACCAAAATGCCCTCAAAAAATCAGCTTTGGTGAGTTGATTTGGGGGTATTTCGGTCATTCATCCAAATTACCGCTTAATTAATAGATAGATGGACTGTTCATCCGCGAATAAATCCCGATACCCGCTCTTCGTTGCTTCTTCTGCGCAGGTAGGGCAGCCCCTACATCGACATCTTCAGCTCTTTCCGCTTCCACAAGCCCGGTTCCGCTCACTATTCTGCCCTCCCGATCCAAGCCGCAGGAAGCGACGATGGCGGAAAGTTCGTACGACCTCGACGCCTCTACCTCCATGACCGCTAATTCGAAGGTTCGGAGTTCCAGCACGCCTCGACTTCGACCACGACCCACTCCAGCGCGTCGCAAGCCAGTCGCGATTTCCTCCCGGCTGCACCTCAGCAGCTCCTCCATCGCTTCCAAAGCTTCTCGGGCTGCAACCATTCCAATCTCTGGCCAGCAGAACCTTCGGTTAGTCACGACGCTACCTCTCATTTCGTATTCAATTTCATTTTGCATTTGATTTTATTTACTGCTAAGCTCAGCGTCTCCGCCCTCGCCGAACCCATCTTCTTGCGCCCTCCCCTTCGCCCTCGCCGAACCTCGCTCCTCGCGGCGTCGCCGGACGACAACGCCAAAAAAAGGAACACTCCCCTCTTCTCCGCTGTGATTTCATTCCCTGTTTCCAACCTAAATGCATAAGAGCCTGTTGAAGATAGTTGAACACGAAACTCTCCCTGCAAATCCCTACCTCTCCCTGCATAGCCGACCCAAAATCAGTATAGGTTTTTTCTTACTGATTTAACTCTCCCTGCTTCTCTTCTTCAGCGCAAGTATAGGTTTTTTCTTACTGATTTACTATCTTCAACAGGCTCTTATGCATTTAGGTTGGAAACAGGGAATGAAATCACAGCGGAGAAGAGGGGAGTGTTCCTTTTTTTTGGCGTTGAAGATAGTTGAACATGAAACTCTCCCTGCAAATCCCTACCTCTCTCTGCATAGCCGACCCAAAATCAGTATAGGTTTTTTTCTTAAACATAGACAAAACTCTCACTGCAATCCCTGCCTCTTCCTACATTTTATTGATTTGTGCTTCCTGTGTTTTACAAAAAAATGGAGGCTGGACTGGCTCACTATCTCAGAACATTTCTATATTTCCCTGCAGTCTGATTTCTTTATTTAGTTTGATCCCCTACTCTCAAGGTATCTCAAGGTATTTCCCTGCTACATTTAAATGTTTTATGACATGTATGTTTACCTAACAACGCCTTCAGGTGTAATATTTTGCACTTATGCTTGCTGGTCAACCCCCATCTCAAGTTTCACCAAAATAAATATGATATTCTCCTTCCTCACAAAGTAGTAATTTAGTTATCAAAAGCTAATCAGGGTGTAGTTGGACCCATTAATTAATATGATTTCTGGATGCAAATTTTTTTGTAGACACTATCAATTCAGAAGACCCGTCTCAAATTTCACTCTAATTAGGGTGATGATCTCACTCAAAAGGTAGGAATTGTGTGATCTGATGTCTACTTTTTTGAAATTTACACAATATTTATTATGTATTTAAACTTTATTCTCGCAGGCGCTGCAACATTCATGTATTTGGAGAAGGGGATCATCCAGAATCTTTTTCCTCTCATTTCACCAAGTTTAATCAAAGCATACAAAACCTTATCGAGGTAAGCTATGTTTTGTAGTTATATGAAACATTACTATTCGTTTAAATATCATGATTTACTATTGCAGTTGATGATTATTTATGCAACCCTTCTAATATAAATTATTCAGACGAGAGTATTTTTTTTATTTAACAGCAACTACACATTGTAACATCCATTTGAAAATAGGTCATGCAAATGTGATTTGCTGAGATTTCATTACAGTTTGGTGCATCCGTATGTTCTTGGGAAAACTGACTCTAAGGGCGAGGTCTCCTCAGAGGCCTCAAATATCTTCCTCTTCCTCATCATATTTTCAAATACAACTATTTCTCTGAACTATGAAAGTGCGTGATTGTTTATTGCCTCAAATTGTTTCCTCCTCATCCAAAACACAGTTTGTATTCTGCTCGGTGCATCTCCACCACAACTCTGCAAAATGAATCTCAACCGCCTAAACATAACTTGACAACGACTAACTCAAAAACAATGGGATGACCGTAATGCGAGGAGACGAGTACAATGCACTTTTCAATGAGCAATAACTCAAACTCAAGTTCCCGCACTCCAAACTACAAACAATGCTAGAGGGGTTAGACAACCAACAGACGTACCTACAGACATCTACCAACAACAACACCTGCACCGACCACTAGCTGCAAACGGTAAAATTCTCAAACAAGACCAATGCTGCAACCCTCGACAAATATTGCCGCCATTGACCAATGTTGTCACCAATGACCAATGTCACCCTCATGACCAAAGTTGCCTCTCACAACCAATGTTGTCATGACAACCAATGTTGCCCCCCGACTAATGTCTCACCGTACGACCAATGTAGCCCCTCACGATAAATGCCACTGACCTCATCTAATGTCGCCCCCCATTGAATGTCGTCCCCATGACGAATGTTGCCCCCACAACGAATGTCGCGCCCATGACGAATGTCGCGCCCCCGACGAATGTCGCGCCCACGACGAATGTCGCGCCCACGACGAATGTCGCGCCCACGACGAATGTCGCGCCCACGACGAATATCGCGCCCACGACATATGTCGCGCCCCCGACTAATGTCTCACCGTAAGACCAATATAGCCCCTCACGATAAATGCCACCGACCCCATCTAATGTCGCTCCCCCATCGAATGTCGTCCCCATGATGAATGTTGCCCCCATGACGAATGTCGCCCCCACGACGAATGTCGCGCCCACGACGAATGTCGCGCCCACGACGAATGTCGCGCCCACGACGAATGTCGCGCCCACGACGAATGTCGCGCCCACGACAAATATCGCGCCCACGACATATGTCGCGTCCACGACGAATGTTGCCCGCACGGGGTCCCCCGTGCACGACTGCTTGTATATATATATATTAGAGGATATATATATTAGATTATGCATAATACAAGGGAGAGGAGATGAGGTACAGGAAGAAAAAGACAAAGAAGGATGGAGAGGGGGAGGACAGGAGGTACAACAAAAAGAAGGAAAAAAGAAATAAAAGAGCAGTAAGGGCTCGGGTATGGAGAGAGAGGAAAAGGGGGGGAAAAGTGTAGTGCAATCCGGGATGAGGGATCAGCCATTCATGGCGTTTCGCAGCTCTGGAAGCCCAGGACATGGGATCATTCAAGGTTTTATCGATTAATCTCTCTAATGGCGGAATGCTTTGGGGGGCAAGAAATGGGCTTCCGCCTCCTCCATTCTTGTCTTCCTCACCGCTCTCTCCTTCTATCCATGCCATCCATCCGCCTCCATAGACCCAACTAACTCACTCACAGATGGCCAAATCCTCTCCTCCCCCGCCGGCGTCTTCAACCTAGGTTTCTTCTCCATCAGTTCCGCCGGTCACCGCTGCGTCGGCATCTGGCATCGTAATTTCTCCATCCAAACCATGGACTGGCTCGCCAATCGCAAAAACCCCATCCCGAACCGCTTCGGTTCCCTCGCTATTCACAGCGACGGAAATCTCGCAGTCCTCGACAGCCGCCGGCGAGTCCTGTGGTCATCAAACACCACCCTCCCGTCTACCAAAATCCATTGTGGAGCTCTCCGATTTCGACAACCTAATGTTTAACAACTCCGGCGCCATCGCATGGGAGAGCTGTAGTCGTCTACTAAATCCAATGGAGCAAGGTTGGCCGAGTCTTAGCTCTCCTTCACCGCCGCAGTCGCATGGAGCAAGGTCGGCTAGGGGCTCCTCTCCTCACACCGTCGTCAAAACACGCGTCAAGGGTAACAAAATTTCTACTTGGGCAGGTGAAGCCCTCAGTTTCCATATTTGCATGGAAGCCCCTCTCTACCAACGGGTGGGGGAAGGGAGCTCTCCGACGGGTTGACGTGTACGTCCCCGCAATTAACCGTGTTAGCACCCGGAAGCGTGAGTACGGGTTTAGGCATGCTGTGTGAAGCCCATCCGGACGTGTGAGCCGGATTGGTGATGTTCTGGGGATCCCGGAGAAGACTCCGAGGATGTTGTATATTTTCCATTTGCAGGGAATGCGCACCATAGCCCCGAAAAAGGGGTATGTGCAATATGTTCGACCAGCTTATGTTAACCAACTGGAGTTTAGCTGACCGCCGCTTGTCGAGACGTTGGCGTACAGGTGCTGCAGTACCACGCGGGGAGTAGCGGGCTTAAGCCCAAGCTTGTGCCGGCCCTCGAAGGCCTTTTTTGTTTATATTGCCGGCCTGCGTGCCGAAGTATGGAATTCATATTCCTGTAATATTCTTTTAATATTTGTGGTGCTCTGAGGATGTGTAGGTTTCTTCTTCGTATTAGGCAGGCGGCGTTCTCGAGAACCGCTCGCCCCGTAGGGGCCCCGAGGTATAGTTGCCGGGAAGCCCCTCTTGGCATGTTGACAGCCAGTCAGAGTAGTGGAATTACGCTGTTAGTGGCCCAGTTTGGGCAGCGTGTCGTGGTTTTGCTCGGCGAGTTTGCGCCATCAGTAGGGCGGGTGAGGAGCATTTTTGTGTAGACCCAAGGAGACACATCTGGATAGGAGAGAGTCGATCTCGAGATCCTCTTTAGATATTCCGGTCGGCCGAGAGCGCCCTCCGAAGGTGTCTTAGCTCAGCCTTTGGCTTGGGAGGGGAAGAGTTTGTTAGTCTTCCGGGTATGCGGCGGGTCCTCCACGCTGAGACCTTGGGTCTGTCCCTTGTGTTCCTAATCTTGTGCCTAGATCGTTCGCTTGAGGGTAGTAGGTGCGCGGTCACCCCTATTTTGGGACCCCGAACTCCACAGAGGTCAAATTTGGCTGTATGGGGAATAGTAGAAAAATGCTACACTCCACCTACAATGGTAGTTGGAAGTGTTACTATGGAAAAACGAAGGATAAATTGGACGGTACTGACAAACCTAGGTGCAAAAATAATGCTAATGTAATGAACATTTTATTTTATGCGTTAGATAGAACTGAATTTTATAGGGTTGCGCTTGCGAAACTGGTTACGATATTTGGAATTTACTTGAAGTTACTCATAAAGATACTTCACTGGTGAAGGATTCAAAGTTGTTTCAACTGGAGTCAGAATTTGAAAAGTTCAGGATGGAAGTTGACAAAGACATTGATTCTATGTACACGGGATTTACTAAGATTGTCAACAATTCCAAAGTACTTGACAAGAATTTCTCCAACGGTGATTTGGTGAGAAAGATTCTTAGACCGCTTCCACTAAAGTTCAATCTGATGGTGACCGCCATCTCATAATCACACGATCTAAAGACTCTTTAAATTGAGAGCCTCATCTGGAATCTAAAAACTCATGAGGTGGAGTTAAAAATTCAACAACAAGAATATAACGTAGAGCCAAAAAAGAAAACATTAGCGCTGAAGTCAAAGAAAGAAGAAGAGAGTGAAACTGATGAAGATGATGAATATGATGAGGAAAGTTTATTTGTGAAAAAGTTCAAAAGGTTTATGAGAAATTCGAAGAGGAGAAATTCATTTTAAAAGTATTTTAATAAGGACTCAAGTTTTAAGAAAAGAAATGGAAAGATTTGACATATTCGAAGCAAGTGCCCAAAATATCTGAAAGAGCAAAAATAAAAGAGGCACAAGAAGAAGGACAAGAAGAAGGTACTTAAGGTAGAGACTTGGGATGATTTCTCATCCGAAAGTTCAAGTGGATTGAGCATAGAAAATGATGAGGAGGCCAACATGTGCCTGATGGGAAAGAGTGCTTCACCATCCGATGATGAATACAGTGTCTGAAGCGATACTGAGGTAACTCCTCATACTTATGATGAAATATATTCTGGATTTTTACAAATTGTAATTTTTTTGATAAAAGCCAAAAAGATATTGCTTTATTAAAATCTAAAAACAAAGTTTTAATGAAAGAAAATAGAAAATTATTAACTAAAATAAAAAAGCTTGGGAAGGAGAAGGTGACTTGTCAAGTGCGTGATCACTCCTTGACAAGAGTTCAAGATTTAAAAGAAGCTCTTATTATGCCCCAATCCAATGTCGAAAATCTTACTAAGAAAAAAAGATACTTCGATAAATCTCTTAAATCTTCTCGTTCTCAAGTAGAAGATGGAAAAAAGGCCTTTGCAAACCGGTGTGTTATGTTAGTCTCAGAAAACACCGTTTTGAAAGCTCGGATCCATGATTTGAATATGGCTATTAAAAAATTCGGAATTGGCCAAAAATCACTCGATAAAATTTTAGCCAATACGGGCTGGGTTATGTTGCTGGAAGCTATCCCCTAGTGGTAGGCACTATCGTTGGCGATAACGAAAAATCTAGAAATGTAAATTTTAAAAATAAAAATACATATTCTACTGTTAGCACATCTTCCAGTAAGAGTCTGAAACTAATTTTGAAAACGGTTTCATCTACTTTTATTACGTTTGCTAAATGTAATGTCCTCTTCCTATATACGAAGTTGATAGTACCCTGATCTTAAGTCCATCTTAGAAAAGATGGACGCACCTTGCAACTGTTCAAACAGTTCGTCAATCCTCGGTAAAGGGTAATTATTTTGAATGGTGAGTTTGTTAAGCTCCCTATAGTCGATGCACAACTGCAACGTCCCATCCTACTTCTTTATGAATTGTACAGGGGCTCCCCATGGTGAGGAACTCGGGCGAACAAATCCTGCATTGATTAGCTACTAGAGTTGTATTTTCTACTCTACCAATTCCCTTTGAGCCATCTGGTAGGGTGTTCGGGATACTGGTCGAGCCTTGGGCACAAGCTTAATCTGTAAGTATACCCCTCGTTGGGGAGGCAACCTTGGGAGGGACTCAGGAAAAACATCATGTAAATCACGTATCACCGAAACCTTGGCAAGCACCTGGGTTTTATTTTCCATCTCGAAGTAAATGAGATACACTTTGTGTAACACCCCAGTTTTAAGAGAGGGTCGTTTTAGCGTTTCTGGAAATTTTTGGTTTCTGGCAGGGGGCACACGGCCTGCGACACGGGCGTGTCGCAGGGCGTGTCGAGCCCGTGTCAACACTCGGCCCGGGGTGTCCACACTTTCGCTCGACATTGTGTCGAGACTAGGGCACACAGCCTGCGACACGGGCGTGTCGCAGGGCGTGTCGAGCCCGTGTCGACACTCGGCCCGGGGTGTCGACACTTTCGCTCGACAGTGTGTCGAGACAAGGCACACGACCTAGGACACGGGCATGTTCAAGGCCGTGTGGGTCTGTCGACGAACTTCAGTCGACGATGTTCACTCGTCCTGTGTCGAGTGTCGAGTGTCGAGACTGGGACACACGGCCTGTGACACGGGCGTGTCACAGGGCGTGTCCCGCTTGGTCGACGATCTTCGCTCGACATTTTTCCGCGGTGTCGACACAAAGGCTGTCGATGAGTGTTGAGACTTGGCACACGGCGTGTGATACGGGCGTGTCCCAGGCTGTGTCACCTCTCGGGATGTTTTCGGGGTCGTGTCAATGGAGGCACACGGCCGGCCACACGGCCGTGTCAGTGGCAACACGGGGGTGTCGGATCGAATACGGGCATGTCGGATGCCCGTGTGCTGTTCCAGGCACGTCGATTGGAGACGGCGAATGAGGCACACGGCCCTGGACACGGGCGTGTGCCAGGCCGTGTTCGGCCCAGGTCTTTTATTTTTTTGTCGGATCGTGGCCTTTTCTTTCCCTGGTTTTAGGATCTGATGGCTCAGATCATTTTTTTAGGAGTTAAGCCCGAGAATAGGGTTGAAAACCCTCATTCTTCTCCAAGCATTCTCTTTCTAAATATCTAGAGAGAAGTGAGAACAAGGAAGAAGGAGAAGGAGAGTTTGGGCTGTAGGAGAGATTTCGGTGCTCCAAATCGCGAGCCGAGTCCAGATCCGTGGAGGTTAGATCGTTGTGAAGGTTTTCATCCGGCTATTTCGCCATGGCAAGGAAGAGGAGTCGGAAGGTAACGACACTTCTCCTCTCGGTCTTAGGATGCATGTCTTTAGCATCTTTTCTTTCTAGCTTTTGGGCACCAAACTCTCAAATGAGAGGGGTTTTGGTTTGCGAAAGTTCAAGAGGAACCTCCGGGTTGATTGAGTCCATCCCCGACATATTTTGCATTAGAGATCCGCTCCGTTAGTGGATTAGGCATGGTGGGTGAAGCCGTAGTCGCGACCGTTAGTCCGACTCGGTGATGTTGCATACGAACGTTAAGGATTCGTAGAGATTCCGTTGCGGCAAGACACCGTTTGTGATGTGGTGATGTTTTCCCCCTTTTCTCGAGTGAGTACGTGTAGTTGGAACCGGACAAGATTAGCTCCTCGTGGCGGTAGATGTTTTCCTTGGTGGACAAGGTTAGCTCCGCATGAGTTGGAGATGGTTTACTTGGTGCGCGGGAACGCTGCAGTATAAATGAGGGACTAGGGTGGATTTGTCTTGGTTTGTGTTGTGCCAAGGCGTGGCTATGTCTCCGTGGTCGGCTGGCTATCCCGTGACGTTCACGTCATGTGCGGAGAGTGTCCCGACGAGACTAGTCCCCTTTTGTGAGACTGACAAGAACGCCAAGCATGGGGACAAGCCCGGGCAATGAGGCCATGAGCGGGTGGGGTCCGGCAATGCTTCTTAGAATCGATCAGTTTTGTGTTTGTTGGAATCCTGATATGAGACGTCAGAGCTTGTAGGCAAGCACGGGGCTAAGACCTTGAGCGGGTGGGGCCTTGGCAAGAATTCCATGAGGCGGCCTGTGAGCCGTTGGGGGGAAATGGTGACCCCCTTGTTTGCGGCTTTATGCCAATGGGGAATCGATGAGTACTCATATGATGTGATGATGTGCTAGATGCATACGAGTTAGGGTGACTTGGGTGAAACCCAGGTTATTGCATACATGATTGCATAAGTAGGCCCTCTTTATTATATGCTCAACCAGTAGAGAACATGTATGATGTGTGTGACATCCAAGCCTGTTTTTGTAGTTGCTTTTCTTGCTTATGATTATTACATACGAAGTGTTAACTTGCAGGTTGGAGGGGTACCCCGGGGTCCGTTAGGGGCGGCCAGGAGGAGATGTGTTGTTGCACAGTTTGAGGTCAGCCTTTGCTGACCCACGTTACTAATAAATTTTACAGGGCAAGGATCGCATGCAGGAGCTAGCTCGCCGGCCAGAAAGGCCTAAGCCTCATGAAGTGCTTTTCTTTTTGTAACTCTACTTATGTGATGTTGTATGTTTGAGATTCATGTTATCCGACTTGCATGCCGAGATAGTCTAGGAGTGTTAGGCACATTCATGACTGTTGTATTATTTGATTTTGTACACTTGTTGTAAGGCCATAAGGCCATTTGTTTTACTCTTCTAGTGGTGGATAACTTCTTGTCTTGCTTGTGTTTCCGCTGTGTTGTGCAAAGTGTTTTGAGTGTGGGTAGTTATATCAACTTTTAATACTAAAGCTGTGGTGTCCGTATGTTGTGGGGCCCCGGCCGGACCCATATTATACGTTCACTACAGGGGAGGTGTTACAATTTGGTATCAAAGCGAGGTTTGATTCAAGGTCAATGCGTAGATAAGTTATCCACATAAGAGTAACGCGGGACCATGAGTGTACTTATGTTTAGGTCTTGAGATTTGAGACTGATTCCTTGTTTCTTGTTTCTTGAAGAGTGCAAGCAACGAGACGGGAACGTCGAGAGCAAGAGAAGAGCTTTCGGCGAGCAGTGCTACTACTCCAGGTCTTTTGGGCACGGGTGTAAACCCGGCCGACTTCTGCCGCATGCTTGCGGAAGCGATGGTGGCAGCCCAAGCTGCAGCAGCAGCTCAGGTAGCAACCCCTGCTACACCGGACACGGCGACGGCCGTGCCAGGCGGAGAGGCCAGACGAGTGGAGCCTTTGGCGGAAAGGGTAGTTGTCGGACATGGAGACCAACACATGAAGTATTTCCTGAGTTTCCATCCCCCGTCATTCAAGGGAGTTGGTACGCCAACGGATGCGGAGGACTGGTGGGTTCGCATTCAAGAGCTTTTAAGGGCGGCAGAGATTCCAGAGGAAAAGAAAACTGAGTATGCGGCTTTCATGTTGGAAGGAGACGCCAAGTTGTGGTGGGTGAGCCATAGCGGCCGCCAGTTCCCGGGACGCACCCCGTCAGTGGAGGAGTTTGGGGATGTGTTTCTAAAGAGGTATCTTCCAGTTTCTACACGATTGGCCCTTCAGAGGCAGTTTCTGCATTTAATGCAGCGAGACAAGACAGTGGATGAGTATGTGCAGGAGTTCACCCGGTTGGGTCGTTATGCGGGAACGACGATGGCAGATGATGTAGAAAGGGATAACCTCTTCTACCAGGCGCTGAGGGAGAATCTGAGGCAACCCCTCATCTCCATGAAGAGGGCGGGATTCAATGAACTAGTTGAGGCTGACAGGATTTTGGAAAGTGATTTGGAGCGAACCCAACGCCATAAGGGTTTTACTCCCAAGCAAGAGGAACAGAAGCCTTCCCAATCTCATGGAAAGTCTGAAGGAAGTAGGTGGAGGAAGAAGCCTCACACTCCCAGATCCGGTGAGAAGAGCAATTGGACGCCTAGAGGTTCTCACTCTAGGGGACCGCCGACGTGTTACAACTGTGGTAAGGTGGGGCACATAGCTCGTGTTTGTCCCCAAGGAGGAGCGGGGCAAGAGACAAGGCAGGAGCAGACTGTGCGCTCCGGCCCCAGTGCTGCAGAGAAAGGGAAGATGGCGAAGTCGAGCGCTTCTCGGTTCCAACCGGTGCAACCAAGGGCTTACAACCTTGGACAGCAAGAAGCGATCCGCCAAACCGATGTGGTGACAGGTATGAAGGAAATTTAAGTTTAAAATTTTGTGCTTCATACTTTTAGACTTTTGTGTGATGTCTGTGTTGTAGGCTTCGTGTTAGTTTCTGGATACCCCGCTAGGGTATTGTTCGATACGGGAGCATCGCACTCCTTTCTTGCGGAGAGCTTCATCCGGAGAATAGGAGTTGAGTCTTTCTTGACGGATGCGGAGTTGAAGGTGCGCATGCCCAATGGGTCATCCATGACCACCGGGGCCAAAGGGCGCATCTGTTGGGAGCTAGACGGAGTTGACTTTGTTTTGGTAGCAGCGATTTTACCGTTGGTTGAGTTCGATATCATTTTGGGCATGGACTGGCTTGCAGAGCAGCGCGCCAGTATTGATTGCCTATCTAAGGTAGTGACCCTAAAGAGCAAAGGGCAGGCGGAGGTCAAATTTGAGGGCCTTTGTGGAGTGGCCTGTTCCCTGATTTCGGCCATGCAGTTGATGCGGGCGGTTAATCAGGGTGGTGTAGCGCTTGTAGCGTTATTGGAGGTTCGTCTCTCCCAGCTGACTATTGAGGAAGTGCCCGTAGTGGCAGAGTTCAAGGATGTGTTTCCGGATGAACTTCCTGGAGCGCCACCTCGGAGGGAGATCGATTTCTCAATCGAGTTAGTGCCGGAGGCTAGGCCGGTGTCACGTCCTCCATTTAGTATGGCACCAAAGGAGTTGGCTGAACTTAAGGTACAGTTACAGGAATTGTTGGAGCAAGGGTATATCAGACCCAGTTCTTCACCGTAGAGTGCGCCGGTGTTGTTTGTAAAGAAGAAAGACGGTAGCATGCGGCTATGCATAGACTACCGAGAGCTGAATAAATTGACCGTCAAGAATAAGTATCTGATTCCTCGGATAGATGACTTGTTCGACCAATTGGTAGGGTTAGTGGTGTATTCAAAATTGGACTTGAAGTCAGGCTATTATCAGCTGCGAATTTGGGATGAGGACATACCCAAGACTGCCTTTGGTACAAGGTATGGACACTTTGAGTTTACGGTGATGCCGTTCGGGCTGACGAACGCACCATCTGTGCTCATGGATCTTATGAACCGAGTATTTTGGGAATACTTGGATTCTTTTGTGGTTGTCTTCATTGATGACATCTTGGTGTATTCTAAATCGAAAGTGGAGCATGAGACCCACTTGAGAGTGGTCTTGCAAGTGTTGAGGGAGAATCAGTTGTATGCAAAATTCTCCAAGTGCGAGTTCTGGTTAGAGAAGGTGGTATTTTTGGGCCACGTGATTAGTGGGGATGGGGTGGCAGTGGACCCAACAAAAGTGGAGGCCATCAGAGATTGGCCAGTCTTGAGGACCGTGGCGGAAGTCCGAAGTTTTCTTGGGCTAGCCGGGTATTATAGGAGATTCGTGGAGAATTTCTCGCGGATAGCTCTACCCCTCACATCACTCACTCGTAAAGATCATAAGTTTGTGTGGACTCAAGAGTGCAGCCAAGAATTTGAGGCACTGAAGGAGAGACTGATGATGGCTCCAATCCTAAGTCTACCGCAAGGGACCGAGGGATTTCAGATTTTCAGTGACGCATCGGGATGCGGTTTGGGTTGCGTTTTGGTGCAACATGGCAAGGTGATAGCTTTTGGGTCTAGATAACTGAAGCCTCATGAGAGGAATTACCCCGTCCATGACTTGGAGTTGGCGGCGGTAATGTTTGCGTTGAAAATATGGCGGCATTATGTATATGGTGCAAAGGTGGAGATCTTCACGGATCACAAAAGCCTGAAGTATCTCTTGGATCAAAAGGACTTGAACATACGACAACGCAGGTGGGTTGAGTTCCTTGGAGACTATGAGGTGGCGATTCAGTATACGCCAGGTAAAGCCAATGTGGTGGCGGATGTCTTGAGTAGGAAGTACTCGGGGCAAGGGAATTGGATCGAAGCTCATGATGAGCGGTTGGTACGGGAATGGGAGTCCCTTGGATTGGAATGTGTTGCGAGAGGCGAGTCCAGCGTGGCTCGGTTGAACTGGATTGAAGTGCAGAATGACTTGACCGATCGCATTCGGGAAGCGACTCGGTTGGATGTGGAGTTTCAAACTTTCGTGTTGGAGGCTCTAGCGGGCGAGAGTAGCACCTGGGAGATGAGTGATGGGATTCTGAGGAAGAACGGAAGGGTTTGTATACCGCAGTTCGGCAAACTCCGTGAGGAGTTGATGTTTGAGGCTCACTTCACAAAGTACTCCATTCACCCGGGCAGTACAAAGATGTACTTGGATATGAAGAAATCCTTTTGGTGGCCGGTGCTGAAGCGGGACGTAGCTTTGTACGTGAATCGTTGCCAAACTTGTGCCTTGGTGAAGGCCGAATGTCAGAAGCCGGGCGGGTTCCTGAAGCCCCTTCCAATCCCTGAATGGAAATTTGATGACATCTCCATGGACTTTGTACATGGTTTGCCTAGATCGCAGCAGGGTAATGATGCTATTTGGGTGATTGTGGACCGCTTAACCAATGTGGCCCACTTCATCCCAAATCAGAAAGAGGACAGCGTGGAGAAGCTGGTGGAGTTGTATGTTCGCAACATTGTGCGACTGTATGGGATTCCAAAGAGTATAGTCAGCGATCGAGATGGACGGTTTACGTCCAAGGACTGGAGACTAGTTCAAAAGAGTTTGGGCACGAAGCTAAAGTTCAGTACGGCGTTCCATCCTCAAACTGATGGGCAAACTGAAAGAACAAACCGTACTATGGAGGATATGTTGAGAATGTGCGTTCTTGACTTCGGAAAAAAGTGGGAGGATCATCTCTTCATGGTGGAGTTCGCGTACAACAACAGTTTTCAAGCAAGTATAAAAATGGCGCCATACGAAGCTTTGTGTGGGAGACGGTGTCGAACACCGATGACTTGGGCAGAGGCAGGAGACACCAAAATTTTGGGAAAAGAGGTGGTAGTAGACGCTTGTGAGTTGGTACGGACCATTCAAGAGCGTATGAAGGTGGCGCAAGACCGACAAGCAAAATACTTTAATGCTCGTCACCGGAAGTTGGAGTTTGCGGTAGGTGATTGGGTCTATTTGAAGATCAAACCGTTCAAAGGAGTCTCACGGATTCGCCGACTCAAGAAGTTGAGTCCAAGGTTTTTGGGGCCTTTTGAAGTTATTGAACGGGTGGGAGAAGCAGCCTATCAGTTGGCGTTGTCCGCGGAGCTGAGTGGATTGCATGATGTCTTCCACGTTTCTGTTTTGAGGAAAGCCTTGGTGGAGGCTAGTGTGGTGATTGAGCCGGCATCGGTGCCGATTGAGGAAGACTTGAGGACGCGAGTCCTTCCAATTGCTATAGAGGATTCAGAGACTCGACAGTTGCGGAATAAAGAAGTTAAACTCGTGAAAGTCCGATGGGACAACTGCGGTCCAGAGGAGTTCTCTTGGGAGCGAGAACATGCCATGCTAGAAGAGCATCCAGAACTCTTCACTTCAGGTACAAGTTAAGTTTTGTACCCTTTTGTTTTGTAATTTCGGGACGAAATTCTGTTAAGTGGGGGAGAGTTGTAACACCCCAGTTTTAAGAGAGGGTCTTTTTAGCGTTTCTGGAAATTTTTGGTTTCTGGCAGGGGGCACACGGCCTGCGACACGGGCGTGTCGCAGGGCGTGTCGAGCCCGTGTCGACACTCGGCCCGGGGTGACACTTTCGCTCGACATTGTGTCGAGACTAGGGCACACGACCTGCGACACGGGCGTGTCGCAGGGCGTGTCGAGCCCGTGTCGACACTCGGCCCGGGGTGTCGACACTTTCGCTCGACAGTGTGTCAAGACAAGGCACACGGCCTAGGACACGGGCGTGTTCAAGGCCGTGTGGGTCTGTCGACGAACTTCAGTCGACGATGTTCACTCATCCTGTATCGAGTGTCGAGTGTCGAGTGTCGAGACTGGGACACATGTCCTGTGACACGGGCGTGTCACAGGGCGTGTCCCGCTTGGTCGACGATCTTCGCTCGACGTGTTTCCGCGGTGTCGACACAAAGGCTGTCGACGAGTGTCGAGACTTTGCACACGGCGTGGGACATGGGCGTGTACCAGGCCGTGTCACCTCTCGGGATGTTTTCAGGGCCGTGTCAATGGAGGCACACGGCCGGCCACACGGCCGTGTCAGTGGCGACACGGGCATGTCGGATCGAACACGGGCGTGTCGGATGCCCATGTGCTGTTCCAGGCGCGTCGATTGGAGACGACGAATGAGGCACACGGCCCTGGACACGGGCGTGTGCCAGGCCGTGTTTGGCCGAGGTCTTTTATTTTTTTGTCGGATCGTGGCCTTTTCTTTCCCTGGTTTTAGGATCTGATGGCTCAGATCATTTCTTTAGGAGTTAAGCCCGAGAATAGGGTTGAAAACCCTCATTCTTCTCCAAGCATTCTCTTTCTAAAGATCTAGAGAGAAGTGAGAACAAGGAAGAAGGAGAAGGAGAGTTTGGGCTGTAGGAGAGATTTCGGTGCTCCAAATCACGAGCCGAGTCCAGATCCGTGAAGGTTAGATCGTTGCGAAGGTTTTCATCCGGCTATTTCACCATGACAAGGAAGAGGAGTCGGAAGGTAACGACACTTCTCCTCTCGGTCTTAGGATGCATGTCTTTAACATCTTTTCTTTCTAGCTTTTGGACACCAAACTCTCAAATGAGAGGGGTTTTGGTTTGCCAAGGTTCAAGAGGAACCTCCGGGTTGATTGAGTCCGTCCCCGGCATATTTTGCATTAGAGATCCGCTCCGTTAGTGGATTAGGCATGGTGGGTGAAGCCGTCGTCGCGACCGTTAGTCCGACTCGGTGATGTTGCATACGAACGTTAAGGATTCGTAGAGATTCCGTTGCGGCAAGACGCCGTTTGTGATGTGGTGATGTTTTCCCCCTTTTTCTCGAGTGAGTACGTGTAGTTGGAACCGGACAAGGTTAGCTCCTCGTGGCGGTAGATGTTTTCCTTGGTGGACAAGGTTAGCTCCGCATGAGTTGGAGATGGTTTCCTTGGTGCGCGGGAACGCTGCAGTACAAATGAGGGACTATGGTGGATTTGTATTGGTTTGTGTTGTGCCAAGGCGTGGCTATGTCTCCGTGGTCGGCTGGCTATCCCGTGACGTTCACGTCAAGTGCGGAGAGTGTCCCGGCGAGACTAGTCCACTTCTGTGAGACTGACAAGAACGCCAATCATGGGGACAAGCCCGGGCAATGAGGCCATGGGCGGGTGGGGTCCGGCAAGGCTTCTTAGAATCGGTCAGTTTTGTGTTTGTTGGAATCCTGACATGAGACGTCAGAGCTTGTAGGCAAGCCCGGTGCTAAGACCTTGAGCGGGTGGGGCCTTGGAAAGAGTTCCATGAGGCAGCCTGTGAGCCGTTGGGGGGAAATGGTGACCCCCTTATTTGTGGCTTTATGCCAATGGGGAATCGATGAGTACCCATATGATGTGATGATGTGCTAGATGCATACGAGTTAGGGTGCCTTGGGTGAAACCTAGGTTATTGCATACATGATTGCATAAGTAGGCCCCTTTTATTATATGCTCAACCAGTAGAGAACATGTATGATGTGTGTGACATCCAAGCCTGTTTTTGTAGTTGCTTTTCTTGCTTATGATTATTGCATACGAAGTGCTAACTTGCAGGTTGGAGGGGTACCCCGGGGTCCGTTAGGGGCGGCCGGGAGGAGATGTGTTGTTGCACAGTTTGAGGTCAGCCTTTGCTGACCCACGTTACTAATAAATTTTACAGGGCAATGATCGCATGCAGGAGCTAGCTCGCCGGCCAGAAAGGCCTAAGCCTCATGAAGTGCTTTTCTTTTTGTAACTCTACTTATGTGATGTTGTATGTTTGAGATTCATGTTATCCGGCTTGCATGCCGAGGTAGTTTAGGAGTGCTAGGCACATTCATGACTGTTGTATTATTTGATTTTGGACACTTGTTGTAAGGCCATAAGGCCATTTGTTTTACTCTTCTAGTGGTGGATAACTTCTTGTCTTGCTTGTGTTTCCGCTGTGTTGTGCAAAGTGTTTTGAGTGTGGGTAGCTATATCAACTTTTAATACTAAAGCTGTGGCGTCCGTATGTTGTGGGGCCCCGACCGGACCCATATTATACGTTCACTATAGGGGAGGTGTTACACTTTGTCCCTTTGTTGGACTGATTTGACAGTTCGAGCAAATGTTAGAATTATGCAGGTAACCGACAAAATACCTTTCAAAGTGACTGCCTGCCCATTCAGGTTCTAGAGGTTGACTTCTTTGGTCGAGCAATTTATCAGAGCTTTATGCTCGGCTAGCCAGTCCATTCTAAAGATGATGTCAAACCTGGTTATTGCTAAGATTGTTTCACATATCTCAAACTCCATGTTTCCTAGCATGACCTAGAATGAGCATTTTTACGTGGATGTTATATCTGATCCATCTAGGAGTCGAATCCGTATCAACATTTTGGATGACCGGACAACATTCTCCTTAAATGCAATGAAGTCTTGGGAAACGAAAGAGTACGTCGCTCCGGTATTGAAAGGTGTCTGAGATATTTTCATGCATATAATAACATATAACCTGTCTTAGCACTATCATCGATCATATCACTGATGTCGAAGGTAAATACCTATAACCACATCCGATGATGGTCCATGATGAACATCCAGTGCATAAGCCTCGAGGATTGTTGCTCTACCCTGCTGGTCTCTCCAACCAGGCCTACCTCTATAGCCTCCTTATCCATGACCTCTTGCTGCCGCTCCTTCCTATACTTCCCCTAACCCCGGTCTCCCTACAGCTTGAGGGAAAAAGGCTCTGATGTGGCCCGACTGCTAGCAAAGAAAGTATTTCTTTGCGAAGAGAACATCTCGTCAGACCGTAGGTGCGGGTTGGGGTGCTAGAACCGGTCTAGGGTCCGACTGTGGCACCAGTTGGGTACTAGGGGTGCATGTGCCTATTGAGGATGAGGTGGTCGTCTATAAGGATGTCAATGCTGACACTGCCTCTTATCTTTATCCTGGCATCGGGGAGCAACTCCTCTCTCTTTCCCCTAGCCCCGCGGGGCCTCCACCTGCCCTCTATTCTACTGGGCCACCATCCTCTGGTCTAGCACTAAAGCAGCGGCATGCGTAACTATGGTATGGAAAGTGGATTGGGAGATCATAATCAACGCCTGTCACAAATCGTCGTGCAGGCCTCTTTAAAATCGGGCGGCTTTATCTCTGTCTGCTACCGCAAGTGTCCCTACGAAGCGAGCCAAATAGATGAACTCATACTGGTACCTGGGGACAATCCTATATCCCTATCATATGCGCAGGAAGTTCTCCTATAGCACAGCTCGGTCAGCATTGGAGATAAAGTGCTCAAGGAAGGCATCAGAGAACTCTCCCCACAGAATAGCACTAAGAAGTCTCCCCTTGAATGTGGAGCAGCTGGCCTCCCTCCACCAATCTCTAGCATATCTCTCCACCAGTGTTACTACTAAGGTGACTGTGGCAACTGCAGAGCACATCATGCTCACTAACAACTCCTCGACCCTCTCCACCCACTCCTTCGTCTGCATGGCAGACTCTGTCCCTCTGAATGTGGGAGGCCTCAGCCCCCAAAATGTTGTAAAGAGGTTCGTGGGTACAGTAAGTTGTTGCGGTGGTTGTGTAATAGCAGCCTGAAAGTGTTTAGTAGGGTTGTCAGCGACCACCCCAAATCTGCCTCTGCAAATGGAGCAGCAGTAGGAGAGACTATATTTGGGGGTAAAGTGGAGGGTTGATATCCTCTGGAGGGCGACCTCACGTTCCTAGATTCTGGTATCTGGAGAAGTAACATGAAAGAAATCAGCAATTTGTAAAAGTAAGGGGAATTTACAAAAGACTGATAGAAATGGAAAGAAAAAACATGTTGGTGTGATATTGTGCAGTCCAGAATCCTTAATCCTCTTTCTTGAGGGTCCACCAGGGTTCCACTGCATGGTTCGTCCTGAACAAGGAATGGAGCGAGAATAGAAGAATCTTGAGACTGCCCTACATGGACGGATCGTGAATAGCTCTGATCCATTTTATGAGACCCCCTAACCTTCCCATGTCAGATCGAAGACAAGTTTTACTACCTGCTAGATTTTATGAAGTCTGGCGGTTTGGTCCTGACAGTCTAGCAGTTTGGCGGTCTAGGGGTCTGACATTTCGTAGTCCTGTGTTTGGCAGACTGGCATTTGGTCTTGGGGACCTAACTATCTTCTAGCATACTGGTGCCTAGCAGACTGGCATTTAGCGGGTTGTCTCTGGCGGACTAGTTAGTAAGTCATACCGTCCTGCAAATCTTTGAGACTTGTTCTATCCGTTGTTGCAGTTTGGTGGACTTGAGATTCAAGCCGCTGTGGATAGGGGCCGCGATCTAAGGAGTATCTAAAGCTACCAATAGTGGAGAGGAAGCTACGAATAGAGGCTATTATCCGCTTATGTTGCGACCTGATGATCAAGGTAGTTATGTTCATGAAGATTGGTGGATAGATGGAGCTTTCTGCTTGTGTTCTTCTTTGATCATTAACAACGTGGCTGAGAAGTAGAGGCCGACGGTTTCTTGGTGTAAGGCGATTTGCTTTTCTAACCACTCAGTATTGCGATCTGAAAATTTGTATCTATCTATCTTCTTATTTTATTTAAGACCCACGTCGTCTGTTGTATTTTCCTTCTTTATCTTCTCCCTATAAATAGGGGGTCATATCCATATAACTTAATTTTTTGGTGGAATGAAAAGCTTGTTATTTAGATTTTTTCACATGGTATCAGAGCTCACCCGATCCTTGTAGACTCCAGTTTTCTAACTGCCCGCCTTGCTCCTCTGTGCTCCTTGCGGACTCCGATTTTCTAACCGCCCACCTTGCTCTTCTATGATCTATGTGGACTCTAGTTTTTCTAACTGCCTGCTTTGCACTTTTGTGATTTCTATAGTTTATGCGGACTCAGGTTTTTTAACTTCCCGCGATGTTCTCCTACCCACACAAATTCCTTTTTTCATTGCCTTCTTTATGGCGGATACCGAGTATTCTTCCACTTTGTCTGTTCCTTCTTCTAAAATCGTACCTAATGTTTCCCTTCCGTCTGGCAATCTTGGAACAGCTTCCAAGCTGATTGGTCTGAATTATCCAGACTGGAGTGTCTCATTTGTGTTTTTGCAGAGATTTCAACACAAACATCATCATCTCACTGATGACCCTCTAGCTCAAGGGTCTGCTACCTTTGATGATTGGGATGACAATGATGCTTTGGTCAGGACATGGATTGCTAATAGTCTCTCTAATGACTGCCTACCTATCATTCGATATGATGAGATGGTTAAAGCTTCTTGGACTCATCTTGTTTCTTTGTATTCTAATGGCACTCAGATCTCGCGCATATACACGTTATATTCTGATCCATTTGTCCGCCATACTTTGACTCCTACAACTGCTTATCAGGAGGTGCAAGCTTTTGACATTGATATTCTACAGCATAGTCTGTTCTCCGCTGATCAAGCTGAGCAACACAAACACTTCCAGGGACTTCTCGTTGTGTGTTATCTTATTCGCCTTCCATAATCTTATGACATGATAAGACAACAAATTCTTGGCGAAGTTGATTCTCGCACCCTTGATGCTACTGCTTCTCGTATTGCGGCTATTACCACTCTTCTTCGGCGCCCTCTGCTTACTTCCCCACCCCCTCCTAACACTTTTGCTCATCCTATTCATTCTGTTATTTCTAGTGGTCGTGGAGGTCTTTTTGGTGGGCGCACTGTTTCTCATCATGTTTGCTCTCATTTTGGCAAGACGGGACATCTTGTTAATCATTGTTGGGCTAAATTTCATCATCTTCTCCCGTCTACCGGTGACTCTACAAGGAAGTCTACATCCAATTTATCTTCTTCTGGTAGTGCAAATGTGGTCACTCAGTGCAAGTGGCAAATTGATTCAGGAGTTACTAATCACATGACAGGTGATTCTCATTTGTTCTCTTACTAGGACAAACATAACCGGTCTCCTCTGATTTTTGTTGTGGATGGTAATCCGTCTCCAGTATGCGGGACTGGTACAGTCTTTGTCACTCCGACTCTATGGCTTGATGACATGTTTGACATCCCGTATTTTTCGTACAATTTACTCTCTGTTCCCGCTCTCTGAAAACAGTTAAACTGCATGGTTACCTTTGCGTCTACTATTTGTTCTTTTCAGGATCCTCACTCTAAGGAGAAGAATGTTACTGGGATTGAAAGCAATGTGCGCTTTTTCCTCGACAATGGCACTACTTTCTCCGCTTCTCTTCTACAATGGCATCTTTTTCTTGGACATCCTCCTCTTCGTCTCATCTACAAACTCCTATCGTATTTACCTCAAGAGGACTCCTCTTTGAACTGTGAAGCCTGTCAACTTGGCAAACACCATCGTTCTTCCTATCCAGCGAGACAGGGTCATAGTTCTTCTTGTCTGTTTGAACTTGTTCATTCAGATATTTGGGACCCTGCTTCTATTCAGTCTGTTGGTAGGGGGAGTTTATATTTTATTATATGTATTGATGATTTCTCCCGATGTACTTGGTTATATCTCTTGAAAGAACACTCTAAACTTTATTTTGTGTTCAAAGTTTTTTATAATGAGATACAAACTCAATTTGATATTTCTCTTAAATTTCTTCGAACTAATAATGCTCGATAATATCTTAGTCAACAATTTTCCGATTTTTGCAAGCATCTGAGCAGAGTTCAACAAACTAGTTGTCCATACACCTCAGCAAAATGGGGTTACTGAGCATAAAAAATCATCATCTCCTGGATGTTACTCGCACCCTTCTTCAACAGATACATGTTCCCCGATCTTATTGAGGACATGTTGTGCTTCTTTATTTCTATCTCATCATCCATATTCCTTCATATGTTCTTCAGGGACGAACCCCATTCTCTATCTTATATCTAGGAGCTCAACCTTTTCCTTTACCTCTCAGTGTTTTGGCTGCACAGTGTTTGTACACATTCCTTCTCTTGGTCATCAGAAATTTTATCCTTGCTCGGTAAAGTGCATCTTCCTGGGCTATTTTTTGACCCAAAAGGGGTATCAGTGCTTTGATCCCCTTCTCAGGAAATAGTATGTTTTTGTTGATGTTACGTTCTTCAAAGATCTGCCTTATTTTTCTCAAGCTTCTACTATCTCACCACCTGATGTTTCCCCTTATCTACCTATTATTTTAAAACCTTCACTTGAACATATTCAACCTTCTTTGCTACTGTCTCCTCTCCTTGTACCACTTCCTCTATCTTCGTCTTTGTCTTCTGATTCTTCTCTACTTTGGAGTTGGTGTTGACAGTTCCTTGACCAGTAATCTCTCCAATAGATGGATCTATTATAGAAGACAAGTCAGATCTTGACCTTCCAATTGCTCTACAAAAGGGAGTTAGAGTGTGCACTAAACATTCAATTCATGATGTTGTCTCTTATGCTCGTCTTTCCCTAGCTCGATGGAGCTTTGCTACTGCTCTATTCGCCAATATTGTCACAGTTATCTATCAAGAGGCTCTTTCTATTCCATATTAGAAAGCGGCGATGGATGAAGAAATGAAGACCTTAACTAAAAGGGGTGCTTGGACTCTTGTCTCTACTCCTCTAGGTGTGGATGTGGATGGTTGTCGACAAGTCTTTATCATCAAATTTCATCTGGATGGCTCTATTGACTGCTATAAGTCTAGGCTTGTTGCTAAAGATTTTACTCGGACGTATGGTGTAGATTTTTTTGATACCTTCTCCCTAGTTGCTCGCATCAGCACTACCCTGTTCTTTTCTCTCTGGAAATTAACAAAGGTTAGGAGATGTATCAGTTAGATGTCTTCCTATATTGTGATTTGCAAGAGGTGGTCTGCATGGAGCAACCTTTTGGGTATGTTTCTCACGGGGAGTCTCAGGTGTAACGCCCCCAGCCGATCCAACGTGACGATGTCACGACTCCGCTCTAGGCGACGTTACACACTAGCGGGTTGTTGGTGGCCACAACCTCCCTTTGATGAGGCAAGCTCAATAGTCAACTACGCACCACGGGGACTTTCCAGGAGGTCACCCATTCTAGTACTACTCCAGCCCGAACACGCTTAACTATGGATTTTTCCAACTTCTCATCACCAATTGATCTAGCTCAATTGGTGATGAGAAGTGAAGGAACTCCATAGTTAAGCGTGCTTGGGCGAGAGTAGTACTGGGATTGGTGACCTCCTGGGAAGTCCCCGTACGACCCCACTTAACTATCGAGTTTGCTCATCAAAGGGACGATGTGACCACCAACGACCCGCCTGTGGATGGAGAGGGGTTGTGGTGCTTGGGCTGCAGCTCGGTAGCATCGCCTAGAGCGGAGCCGTGACATCGTCACGTTGTATCGACTAGGGTCATTATAATAAAAAGTGCACTTTTTATTGTAACGAACCTATCCGATACAACGTGACGATGTCAAGGCTCTATTGTAGGCGTCACTACCGGGCTGCAACCCAAGCACCCTAACCCCTCTCTAGCCTACTAGCGGGTTGATGGTCTTCATAGCCTTCCTTTGATGAGACAAACTCGATAGTCAAGCGCGCACCACGGGGACTTCCCAGGAGGTCAGCCATCCCAGTACTACTCCAGCCCAAGACAACTTAACTATGGAGTTTTCCAACTTCTCATAACCAATTGATCTGCAGCTCAATTGGTGATGAGGAGTTGGAAAACTCCATAGTTAAGCATGCTCGGGCTGGAGTATTACTGGGATGGGTGACATCCTGGGAAGTCCCCATGATGCGTGTTTGACTATCGAGTTTCGCTCATCAAAGGGAGGATGTGGACACCAATAACCCAACAATGTACTGAAGAGGGGTTGGGGTGCTTGGGCTACAGCCCGGTAGCGACGCCTAGAGCGGAGCCATGACATTGTCACATTGGATCGGCTAGGGGCGTTACATCAGGTGTGCAAGTTACAAAAGGTAATTTATGGCTTAAAATAAAGCATGCGGACTTGATTCGACAAGTTCAACAAAGTTGTCTCTCTTCTTGGTTTTATTTGGATTTCTGCTGATCACTCTCTTTTTATACGCAAGACTAATAAAGAGCTTGTAGTTCTTTCTATCTATATGGATGATATTCTCCTTACTGGTGATGACAAGGAGGGAATTGATTTAACAAAGAGACACCTTAGGCAATATTTTGTTACAAAGGATATGAGATCTCCTAAGTACTTCCTGGGAATAGAAATCTTCCGAAAACACAATTTTGTGGTGCTCTCATAATGGAAGTATGCATTAGATCTTTTGAAAGAAAGTGGTCTTCTTGGGGCAAGGCATGTTCGTTGTCCTATGGACATTGGTGATGACAAGAGTTGGACGGAGGATTCCCCTCTTCTTTCAGATGTTAATATGTACAGACTACTTGTTGGAAAACTTATCTATCTGACTGTTACTAGATCTGATATTTGTTATGTAGTAGGGAAGGTCAGTCAGTTTATGCAAGCTCCCATAGAATGCCATCTTCGTTCTGCCTTAAAAATTTTGGAGTATGTGAAATGGTCTCCACAGAAGGGTTATTGTCTTGAAAACTTAACTATCTGATGGTTGAAGCATATTATAATGTTAGCTATTCTGACAATAAAGAAGATAGAAAGTCTACTTCTGTTTTTTGCACCATTGTGGGTGGAAATCTTGTTAGCTGAAAAAGTAAGAAATAGTCTGTTGTGTCACGATCAAGTACTGAGGCTGAGTACCGAAGCATGACATAGACCACTTGCAAGTTAAAATGGTTATGTGTCCTTATGCTTGACTTGGGAGAGTTATATTGTAACAACCCAAGTTTCTCAGCAGGCAATTTTTGGGTGACACGGCCTGGGACACGGGCGTGTCCCAGGGCGTGTCAAGCTGGGGTCGACGATTTGGCCGCGAGGTCGGCGAAATTTGGGGTCGACGGTCGTCGAACAACAGACACGGCCTAAGACACGGGCGTGTCTCAGGGCGTGTCGAGGCCGTGTCGACGATCGGCCTGGGTGTCGACGTTTTGCGCTCGACGATGTGTCGAGAGGAGGCACACGCCCCAGGACACGGGCATGTCCCAGGCCGTGTCGTGTGCTCGACGTCTTTTGCTCGACGATCGTCGAGTGTCGAGATGTGGTCGTCGAGTGTCGAGAAGTTGAACACGGCCTGTGACACGGGCGTGTCACAGGGCGTGTCAATTTGGGTCGACGAACTCAGCCCGACGAAAAGTTTTGACAGGGCGTGTCTTCCTGCCGTGTGTTGGCACACGACCTGGGACAAGGGCGTGTCATAGGCCGTGTGAAGTCTCGGGTTGTTTTGGGATTATTTTCGCCGATGCACACGGCCACCGACACGGGCGTGTCTGCAGGTGTGTTGGGTGATACGGCCCATGATAAGGGCGTGTCCCATGGGCATGCCACTGGTTTGGATAAGTCGGTTGACCACCGCTTGAGGCACACGGCCTGGGACACGGGCGTGTCACAGGCCTTGTCAGGTCAAATTTAGCTTTTCTGGCATTTTTGTGGCCGTCTGTTCCTTTAGCTGGGATCCAAGGGCTGGGGCTTCTTTCCTATTTCCTAAAGGCCGAAAACTGAGAACATATGCTCATTTGTTTAGTGCCTTCATCTTTCTCCAAGTTAGAAAGAGAAAGAGAGAGGAAGAAGGAAGAAGAAGAGGAAGGGCTGCTGCTGGTGGTGCTGCGGTTTACCGACAAGAGATCCGAAGCCGGCGTTGCGGATGAAAAGTTCTGGTGATCCATTCAAGCTAGCTTTGAGTTCATGGCACCGAAGCGGTCGTCAAGGGTAACGACTTTTCTTCCTAGCCATGTGAAGGCTTCCTTTTGGTATATATTTGTGATTCCCCCACCAAGAGGTGTCTGATTTTGGGAGTCTTTTGGGTAATTCATGAAATCCCCTTTGTTGGCATATATATCCAGAAATGGAGTACGGATTAGGCATGCTGTGTGAAGCCCATCTGGACAGGTTGGTCTGGATTGGTGATGTTTCATACGAACCGGAGAAGACTCCGTGATAAATGTGTAGTTTAAGGAGTCAACGGGTTATGCCTGTGAAAAGGAGTAGCAGGAAGTACTGGAGTGGTAGCCCAGGAAAATAGCCGTGTTATATTTTTGGGTCATACCTGTGGATGAGGCACAGGAAGTACTGGTGTGACCAGGAAAGGCCCTTTTGGGATGCTTGATGTCGTAGGGTGTCCACCTGTGAAGCGAGTAACAGGAAGTACTGGCATGGTAGCCAGTAAAGACCCCTGACATTTGTGATTTTGCGGTGTCCACCTGTGAAGAGAGTAACAGGAAGTACTGGGATGCCCAGGAAAGACTCGTTGTTATGATAAGGAAATGGGTATAGAGAAATACCCAGGCTGTGTGCCAAGAACAGGATTGGTGAGACAGACCCGCGCCTTTGTTATAGCCATGAGTACGCTATAGTCGGAGAAGGCAAGGCGATTTGAGCAACGGGGGGTGGAGGATCCGACCTGCGCTATGTCCATCTGACATGAGACCAAAAGGTGCGGTCTGTTGGAGCGCATAGCAAGAGTCTTCGGCCTGCGCGCCATGACACAATGGGGGGCTACGGACCATCCCGGTGTAGGAAGACTAACTCCAGCTGCACGCCATGGAGTAAATGCTCAAGAGATTTACCGTTGGGTTGTGACCCTGATACGGTGGTGGGCAAGAGCTTTGCCAGAACACCAAGAATGTGCCCTGAGTGCACAGACCGTTGGGCCGGGTGGCGAACGGTTGTGATGGCATGTGTGCGTGAAAGCACATTTTGATGAGATATATTATCATACTGTGATATGATATGCCTGCAGGGAGGATTACCGCTGCCCGAGAAAAGGGGTAGGGTCGTTATAATTTGGTCAGCTGAACGCTGACCGTTGCTTTTGTTTGCCACCATTGGGTGGATTGTCCCTGTACAGGTGCTGGAGAGCCAAGCGGGATGCATAAAGGCTGATGTTCATCCTGCTGCTATTGCTGCTACTGCTGCTAGCCCTCGAAGGCTATATGTGTTGCTTGTTGTGATGTTTCTTTTTGTGGCCGGCCTGTGCGCCAATCTTGTTAGGCCACTGTTTGAAAGCCATGTAAGGCCATAAGGCCATCTTTTGTACTCTTGTAAGACATTCCTCCGGATATATATATACAAGATGGGTTGTGTTTTATGTTGGACATTCACTGGTGGAGTTCAAGTTGTAGTATAGGCTTCCGCTAGAATGCTTTGTGATAGGTGCGATGCGCTACTCTGGTATCATCCTGTACCTTCACCGCCTGTTTTGTGGTATATACTGTGGGGCCCCGGCCGGACCTTCTAGAATATACCATATGAACGGATGGGATTGTTACATTTTTGGTATCGGTTGTTTTGGTCTTTCCCTCTCGAAGTCGTGGTCGACTTCTTTTGTGGGGTGGCGAGCACGTGTTTGTACAAACCAAAGTCTACGAATGAACTCCTGAATGTCCATGATAGGAATGCAAATTGGTGTGTTTGCGGAACCTGTGTGTTCCTATTTTGTGTTGTTTGCTGGGTACGGCCGCTAATGTGTGTGTCTTGTCCACCTTTAGGTGACACGAAGTGGAGCTGGGCCGTCTGAGCCCCAGCGTTCTGATGAAAGTACGACACCAGCCGAGGTGCCTACACCTCCACCGTCTACGGAACATGTGCGTTTAGTTGCGGAGGCTTTATTTACCATGATCCAAGGCCAGCCACTTAGGCAGGAGCAAGCGGCTGTGAGGCCAGAACAGGTGGCGGTAAGGCCTGAACCTATCGTGGATGTGGCTCCTCGAGCGGCTGAGAAGCAGCTAACGCGGTTTATGAGTTTCCATCCGCCTACGTTCTCGGGAGCGGGAACTCCGACGCAGGCTGAGGATTGGCTATCGCGCGTCAAGCGAGTGATGACGGCGATTGGAACGGTGGAGCATCAGAAAGTTACCTTAGTTACCTTTTTGCTTGAAGGAGAAGCTCGATTGTGGTGGGATGAGATGGAGTTGCATCACTTGGCGATCGTCCTTTAACCCAAGTATCCATGGAAGAATTCTCCCGACTCTTCCTAGCAAAGCACCTTCCTGCGGCCCAACGGATAGCCATGGAAAATGAATTCCAAAGGCTAACACAAAGTGATGGCAGTGTTGACGCGTACCTGCATGAGTTTACTCGCTTGGGGAGGTATGCGGGTTCTATATTTGTGGATGAGCAGAGGAAGACCAATCGGTTCTATGAAGGACTGAGGGACGAGCTGAGGTTCCTTGTGTCAAGTTCGGTGAACTAAGGCTTCCAGGCATTGGTGGACACTGCGAGCGCGTTGGAAAAGGATATGAAGAGGGTGCATGGGAAGAGAGCGTTGGCTGTGACGCAACCGGAGTGGAAGGCGCCCCGATCGGGGAAACCATTTTATAAAAAGAGATGGGCAAGAAGTCCAAGACAAGTGGACAAGCGCCTTCATCAGTTGCAACGGGAGCAACGTCAGGGGCTACCTCCAAGCCAGATACTCGTATCTGCTTCAATTGTGGCCGGATGGGGCATATTGCGCGAGATTGTCGGATGCCGCCAAAGAGTGAAAAGAAGGAGGGAGCATCTTATGCAGAAAAAGGAAAGGCGGTGGTGGATACCTCTGCCTCGCAGGCGCAACCCCGGGTCTACAATCTTGGCCTGCAAGAGGCCATCAAGCAGAGTGACGTTGTCACATGTATGAGTTTAGTTTTGCATATGTGATTGTATGTATGCTACATCTATGTTTGCGGTTTGTGTGTGACATGTTTGTCACAAGCTTTGTGATGATTCGGGACACGCTGGCGCGAGCACTGTTTGATACGGGTACATCGCATTCTTTTCTGTCTAGCGAGTTTCTAACGCGGCTTGGGATACCCAGTCGTGCAAAGACAGATAGCGTCAGAGTGGTGTTGCCGAATGGCTGTTGGATGCTTGCGGATCAAGCTTGCGATGTGGCGGTTCAGTTAGGAAGTCGGGATTTTCGTTTAACTGCATTTGTTTTGCCAATATCGGAATTCGATGTGATTTTTGGAATGGATTGGCTTGCGGAGCAGCATACCTTGATTGATTGCCAGTCCAAAGAAATCACGTTGGGCCAAAATACCGAACATGAGACAAAGTTCGCGGGTATGCGAGGAGTAGGCGGGACGTTGATATCTGCAGTCCAGGTCGTCAAGGCTGTTCGGAAGGGTGCGGAATGTTATTTTGCACTGATTCAGGCTGTTGAGCCTAAGGCCCATGTTTGTGAGGTTGCGATTGTGGCGGAATTTACAGATGTGTTTCCCACGGATCTCCCTGGGCTACCACCCCAGCGGGAGATTGACTTCACGATCGAGTTGGTGCCAGGTGCGAAACCTGTGGCCCGCTCGTCATATCGCGTCGCGCCAAAAGAGATGGCGGAGTTGAAGGTTCAACTACAAGAAATGCTAGAGCAAGGTTATATACGCCCAAGCATGTCACCTTGGAGCGCGCCTGTGCTTTTTGTAAAGAAGAAAGACGGTGGGTTGCGGTTGTGTATCGATTACCTTGAACTGAATAAGCTGACCGAGAAGAATAAGTATCTGATACCCCAGATTGATGAGTTATTTGATCAGCTGGTAGGCTCGACCGTCTATTCGAAGTTGGATCTGAAGTCTGGTTATTACCAGTTGAGAATTCGGGAAGGTGACATTCCCAAAACCGCATTTGGAACGCGTTATGGGCACTATGAGTTCACAGTCATGCCATTTGGACTGTGCAATGCGCCCTCGGTGTTTATGGATCTGATGCACCGTATTTTTCGAGAGTACCTGGATCTGTTTGTGATCGTGTTCATTGATGACATCATGGTGTACTCGAAGTCGAAAGTGGAACATGAGACGCACTTGTGGTTGGTATTGAACACGTTGAGGCAAAATCAGCTCTATGCCAAGTTCTCGAAGTGCGAGTTTTGGCTATCGTCAGTGGCATTTTTGGGCCATGTGGTGAGTGGAGTGGGCATTGCAGCGGATCCAGCGAAGATAAGGGCCATACAAGAGTGGCCAATGTTGTCTTCCATGGCCGAGGTCAGGAGTTTCCTTGAACTTGCGGGCTACTATAGAAGATTTGTGGAAAACTTCTCGCTGATCGCTTTGCCGCTCACCACACTGACGCGAAAAGATCAGAAGTTCATTTGGACGCCAGAGTGCGCACGAGCTTTTGAAGAGCTGAAGGTTCGGTTGACCACGGCGCCGGTGTTGTCTTCGCCAATTGGGACCGACGGATTTGTGATTTATAGTGATGCCTCAGGGAGCGGCTTAGGCTGTGTTCTTCTGCAAAGTGGAAAGGTTATTGCTTATGGCTCACGCCAGCTGAAGGTGCACGAGCGAAATTATCCCGTCCATGATTTGGAACTAGCGGCGGTGATTTTTGCACTCAAGTTGTGGCGACACTACCTTTATGGAGTGAAGGTGGAGATCTATACAGATCATAAGAGCCTCAAGTACCTACTGGAGCAGAAAGATTTGAATATGCGACAACGAAGGTGGTTGGAGTTCCTTGGGGACTACACTTTCGAGATTCACTATACGCCCGGGAAGGGGAATGTTGTCGCGGATGCTTTGAGTCGGAGGGTTCCGGCTAGAGCAAATTGGTTACAAAGGCATGATGAACGTCTTATCCGGGAGCTGGAGGCGTTGGAGATTTATTGTGTTGACAAGAATTGCACTGCCACTGCATGTTTGAACTGGACCGAGGTGCAATGTGACCTTGCGGACCGAGTTCGACGGGCAACGGAGTTGGATGACGATCTCTTATGCTATGTGAATGAAGGGCCAGAAGGCAAATTCACCTGGAATGACGGTCTTTTACGCAAAGAGGGCCGTTTGTGCGTCCCAAATATGGGGAAATTAAGGGAAGAACTGATGTATGAAGCACATTATACAAAGTATTAAATTCACCCCGGGAGCACGAAGATGTTCAACGATATGAAGAAGCTTTTCTGGTGGCCAGGGCTCAAGAAAGATGTTGCCCTTTATGTATCCAAATGCCAAACATGTGCGATGGTGAAGGCGGAATGCCAAAAGCCGGGCGGTTACTTGAAGTCACTGCTGATCCCAGAGTGAAAATTTGATGATATTTCCATGGATTTTGTGCACGGGTTGCCAAGATCGCAGCGAGGAAATGATTCCATTTGGGTAATTGTGGACCGGCTAACGAAAGTAGCACATTTTCTCCCGAACAGGCGGGATGATTCAGTTGAAAGTTTGGCAAAGTTATATGTTGACCAAATTGTATGGCTTCACGGTGTTCCTCGAAGCATCGTAAGCGATCGAGATGGGCGATTCACGTCAAATGATTGGAGGCTAGTTCACCGACTGTTGAGCACGAAGTTGACTTTCAGTACTGCCTTTAATCCCCAAACGGATGGCCAAACTGAACGTACCAACAGAACAATGGAGGACATGCTCTGAATGTGCGCCCTTGACTTCGGAAAGAGATGGGAAAATCATCTATATATGGTAGAGTTTGCATATAATAACAACTACCAGGCGAGCATTGAGATGACACCATATGAAGCTCTATATGGAAGGAAGTGTCGTACTCCCTTAGCTTGGGTAGAAGCGGGCGAAGCTCGGGTTTTTAAACCAAATGAGGTTGATGAAGCAAACTCAACCATACGAACGATTCGAGAGAAGCTACTTATTGCTCAAGATCGACAAGCTAAGTACTACAACGCCAAGCACCGGAACGTGGAATTTGCGGTTGGCGATTGGGTCTACTTGAAGATCAAGCCATTCCAAGGTGTCTCCAGGATTCGACGATTGAAAAAGTTGAGTCCAAGATATTTGGGTCCTTTTGAAGTGGTTGAGCGAGTTGGCGAAGCGGCTTATCGGCTAACTCTGTTGGCATACTTGGGTGGATTACATGATGTATTTCACATCTCGGTGCTTCGGAAGGCCGTGAAAGATCCAGCTCAAGTGATCGCGGATGATTGTGTGCCGATGGAGTATGGGCTAACAACGAGAGTTAGACCCATTCAGATCGAAGATCGGGCCGAGAAACAGTTGAGGAACAAGACGTTCGGCATGGTTAAAGTCCGACGAGACAATTGTGGTCGTGAAGAACTAACATGGGAGCGAGAGCAAACCATGCGAGAAGAGTTCCCCGAGTTGTTTTTGTAATCTGTGGAGAGTAGTGCGTTGTAAAATAAAAAGTTGAATGTTATAACATTTTTCTTGCTGGTTACTTATTGCCTTCCAGTGTCGGAATTTCGAGGACGAAATTTCTTGTAGGAGGGGAGGATTGTAGCAGCCCAAGTTTCTCAGCAGGCAATTTTTGGGTGACACGGCCTGGGACACGGGCGTGTCCCAGGGTGTGTCAAGCTGGGGTCGACGATTTGGCCGCAGGGTCGACGAAATTTTGGGTCGACGGTCGTCGAACAGCAGACACGGCCTGAGGCACGGGCGTGTCTCAGGGCGTGTCGAGGCCGTGTCGACGATCGGCCTGGGTGTCGACGTTTTGCGCTCGACGATGTGTCGAGAGGAGGCACACGGCCCAGGACACGGGCGTGTCCCAGGCCGTGTCGTGTGCTCGACGACTTTTGCTCGACGATCGTCGAGTGTCGAGATGTGGTCGTCTAGTGTCGAGAAGTTGAACACGGCCTGTGACACGAGGGTGTCACAGGGCGTGTCAATTTGGGTCGACGAACTCAGCCCTACGAAAAGTTTCGACAGGTCGTGTCTTCGTGCCGTGCGTTGGCCTGGGACACGGGCGTGTCACAGGCCGTGTGAAGTCTAGGGTTGTTTTGGGATTATTTTTGCCGATGGACATGGCCACAGACACGGGCGTGTCTGGAGGCGTGTTGGGTGACACAGCCCATGACACATGCGTCTCCCATGGGCGTGTCACTGGTTTGGATAAGTCAGTTGACCACCACTTGAGGCACACGGCCTGGGACACGGGCGTGTCACAGGCCTTGTCAGGTCAAATTCAGCTTTTCTGGCATTTTTATGGCCGTCCGTTCCTTCAGCTGGGATCCAAGGGCTGGGGCTTCTTTCCTATTTCCTAAAGGCCGAAAACTGAGAACATATGCTCATTTGTTTAGTGCCTTCATCTTTCTCCAAGTTAGAAATAGAAAGAGAGAGGAAGAAGGAGGAAGAAGAGGAAGGGCTGGTGGTGGTGGTGCTGCGGTTTACCGACAAGAGATCTGAAGCCGGCGTTGCGGAGGAAAAGTTCTTGTGATCCATTCAAGCTAGCTTTGAGTTCATGGCACCGAAGCGGTCGTCAAGGGTAACGACTTTTCTTCCTAGCCATGTGAAGGATTTCTTTTGGCATATATTTGTGATTTCCCCACCAAGAGGTGACTGATTTTGGGAGTCTTTTGGGTGATTCATGAAATCCCCTTTGTTGGCATATAGATCCGGAAATGGAGTACAGAATAGGCATGCTGTGTGAAGCCCATCTGGACAGGTTGGTCTGGATTGGTGATGTTGCATACGAACCGGAGAAGACTCCGTGATAAACGTGTAGTTTAAGGAGTCAACGAGTTATGCCTGCGAAAAGGAGTAGCAGAAAGTACTGGAGTGGTAGCCCAGGAAAATAGCCGTGTTATGTTTTTGGGTCATACATGTGGATGAGGCACATGAAGTACTTGTGTGACTAGGAAAGGCCCTTTTGTGATGCTTGATGTCATAGGGTGTCCACCTGTGAAGCGAGTAATAGGAAGTACTGGCAGGGTAGCCAGGAAAGACCCCTGACATTTGTGATTTTGCGGTGTCCACCTGTGAAGAGAGTAACAGGAAGTACTGGGATGCCTAGGAAAGACCCGCTGTTGTGATAAGGAAATGGGTATAGAGAAATACCCAGGCTGTGTGCCAAGAACAGGATTGGTGAGACTGACCCGCGCCTTTGTTATAGCCATGAGTATGCTGTAGGAGAAGGCAAGGCGATTTGAGCAACAGGGGGTGGAGGATCCGACCTGCGCTATGTCCGTCCGACGTGAGACCAAAAGGTGCGGTCTGTTGGAGCGCATAGCAAGAGTCTTCGGCCTGCGCGTCATGACACAATGGGGGGCTACGGGCCATCCCGGTGTAGGAAGTCTAACTCCGGCTGCACGCCATGGAGTAAATGCTCAAGAGATTTACCGTTGGGTTGTGACCCTGATACGGTGGTGGGCAAGAGCTTTGCCAGAACACCAAGAATGTGCCCTGAGTGCACGGACCGTTGGGCCGGGTGGCGAACGGTTGTGATGGCATGTGTGCGTGAAAGCACATTTTGATGAGATATATTGCCATACTGTGATATGATATGCCTGCAGGGAAGATTACCGCTGCCCCGAGAAATGGGGTAGGGTCGTTATAATTTGGTCAGCTGAACGCTGACCGTTGCTTTTGTTTGCCACCATTGGGTGGATTGTCCCTATACAGGTGCTGGAGAGCCAAGCGGGACGCATAAAGGCTGATGTTCCTACTGCTGTTGCTGCTACTGCTGCTAGCCCTCGAAGGCTATATGTGTTGCTTGTTGTGATGTTTCTTTTTGTGGCCGGCCTGCGCGCCAATCTTGTTAGGTCACTGTTTGAAAGCCATGTAAGGCCATAAGGCCATCTTTTGTACTCTTGTAAGACATTCCTATGGATATATATATACAACGTGGGTTTTGTTTTATGTTGGACATTCACTGGTGGAGTTCAAGTTGTAGTATAGGCTTCCTCTAGAATGCTTTGTGATAGGTGCGATGCGCTACTCTGGTATCATCATGTACCTTCACCGCCTGTTTTGTGGTATATACTGTGGGGCCCCGACCGGACCTTCTAGAATATACCATATGAACGGATGGAGTTGTTACATATATGATCATCAGTTACCTATGTTCTGTGACAACCAGGTTGTTATACATATATTAAGGAATCCAATCTTTCATGAAAGGGCAAAACACATTGAAGTCGACTGCCACTTCGTTAGAGAATAAATATTAAAGAATCAAAACTATACTCATTCATCACTTCTGATAGTGAACTTGCTAATATCTTTACCAAACCAGTGTCCGCCTCGCTTTCAGATGTCTGTGACAAGATGGGTATGATTAATTTATTTGCTCCAGCTTAAGGTGGAGTGTTAGATTTTATGAAGTCAGGCGGTCTGGAGATTTGTTCCTGGCGGTCTAGCAGTCTGGCATTTAGCAGTCCAGTGTTTGGCGGACTGGCATTTGGTCTTGGCGACCTGATTGTCTTCTAGCGAACTGGTGTTTAGCGGACTGCCTCTGACAGTGTGGTTAGTAAGTTTGGACGGCCTGGAGATCTTTGAGACTTATTCTATCCGCTATTGCGGGTTTGGTGGACTTAAGATTCAAGCCGCTGCGGATAGTGGTCGTGGTCTGAGGAGCAGCTAAAGCTACAGCCTACAGATAGTGGAGCTGAAGCTGCAGATAGAGACTGTTATCTGCTTTTGCTGCGGTCTGATGATCAGGGTAGCTGGGTTCCTGAAGATTGGATGATAGAGGGAGCTATCCGCTTATGTTCTTCTTTGATCATCAACAACAGACTGAGAAGTAGAGACTGACGGTTTCTTGGTTTAGGGCAGTCTTCTTGTCTAACCGCTCAACATTACGATCTGAAAAATTATATCTGCATATCTTTTTGTTATATTTTAGTCCCGCATCGTCTGTTATATTTTCCTTCTTTCTCTTTTCCATATAAATAGGGAGTCATATCCATGTAACTTAACTTTTTTGGTGGAATGAAAATTTGTTATTTAGATTTTTCACACTGCCCAAGACGGTCATCTTGTGCTTCCCAAGTGGCCACGACCCACTTTCTCAAGCATTGAATGGTCATCTCATCTGGCCAGAATCACAACGCATCATATCTATCACAGTGTGGAAGCAAATCACAGAAAACCAATCAAACACACACACACACACACACACACACACACACACACACACACACACACATACATATATATATATATATATATATATATATATATATATATATATATATATATATATATATCAGAGTAATAAGCAGTGGTCGCAGCTACTGTTTATACATGTACACCCAGTGTGCTCCAAAATAACTACTACTAGAATCTCTTTATCTCTCCTCAAGGTCTAGGAATTCACGTCTCGAAAGTCTGGAGACGAAAGTGGTGCTTCTGCTCGAGGGGTTTCTACTGCAGGTACGCCGTCACGCGGCAGCTGGGCTTCGCGACACTCTGTCTCTTGTGAATGGTTATTTAAATAATCGTTAGTCACAAAGCTAAGTTGAAACACATCTCTACCACAGATTCATATCCTGAGGACGAGCATAGCACCGAAAAACTAATTAAATAGTTGAAGCAATAAGAGAGTTAGCAACAATATTTCAAAATAATTGAATTATCAAATATTATGCTAGGAGCAGCAAACTGAAAAAAATGCAGCATATAAATAACTTAAAAGCAACATTATAAACATCAATTGTTTAAAAGAATCTCAACTAGTAGTCACACAATCAACGGGTATTCACAACATGTAATCACAGTGCAGGTGTTTAAAACCTGCCCACACACCTCATGTCGACATAGTTTGGACTGCTTCTTTTTTCAGCAGGGTAGCGAAGCCTGCGGGCCTCACCGATGTGCTTGTCAGTGACAGTGGCTAGTCCTGCTACTTCCAAGTGTGATCAGACAACACTACCCAGGCCCAAAACGTACCCCAAATGTACAACTAGGTGTACTCTTGGATGTAAGCGACGTCTAGTGATTTTTGAAATGTAGTCCGACCAGTGGAGGAATCCAACGGGGTATAAAACGGCCAATCACCCGTGGTGCAAATCTCTCTATCGCCATGAGTCGTCAATCTTCCCGCACCGGTATGAACGGTCTATGAGCGTGACCGACCCGCCACTTTTACCGCATACAATTTACAATACAAGCATTTTATATAACAAATAATAGGCACCTTCGAGTCCGCGGTGGCTTGCCATACGTGACATAACATTATTCGGGAAGGCGGCTGTACAACATCCGCGTGTAGCTCAACTTTAGACAAGGAGCGTGACGAGCGTGCGAGTACATTATTTTAGACTAACCTTGGAGGAATGACTCAACTCGCGGTTATCCCCAATTAACACACTACCAGAAAACCAATCACTCGTCAGAGTAGGACCTGAGCTAAAAATGCAGAAATAGTAAATTGGAATAATTAAGTGTGGTAAGAAAATGCTGCTGAAATAAACTGCATAAATGAAGTGCTGAAACAAATCACAGTAATAAAATTATGAACTGTAAGAGTGCTGAACGGAAACGAACTGAAATAAAGTACTGAGAAGAACAGAACCAGTACTAAACTTGAGTAAAAGTAGTACAAAAAGAAAGTGCAATAAACTGAAATATAAGTAAAATAAGTTGGTTAGTAGTCCTTCATTCTGTTCTTAGGAGGCTTTTCTGTTCATATGAGGCAAGTTCATCACTTCGTTCATAGGAGACTTCAGTTTCATCTCCTTTCAAAAGAGGCAAGTTCAATACTCCGTTCATAGGAGCCTTCTAACTGGATTTCACCCTTTCTTAAAGTCCGAAAAATATTTCAATTATGCCTCTTAAATTTGACTTGATCAGACTTGAGGTTTAGAGGCTTATTATAAGTTCCTCCTTTCTCGATATATATTAAACTAGTTTAACTATTGAGAGCATAATTAGAGGATAAAAGCAGGGGTGATTCCATCTATTTTCGATTTCGAGAGCCTATTTAACATTGAACACCAAACTCGTGAATTTAAAATTTCTTTTTAAACTATTTGAAAAATTCAAACTTTCGAGCCGAGGTTGAGAATCGCCTCACTTATGGCTCATATTATTCATCTTCCGATGCACTCAAACGCTCAAATTAATTTTCGTGAGATACTTTTATTGTAACTAAATATTAAGGAGCTCGATATTTTGCAAACACCCCATATCGCTTTGAGCTTGGGTTTTTACTTTTAAGAATCCCATCAATATAATTTGAAAAAAAAAATCACGATTTACACAATGATCGCGTGCTACGATTCTTTTCTTCCAAAAATAATTGAATGACCAAAATTTTTAAAAAAATGCGACCCTTTATTCTGAGAGATCGGAAATCATAAATTTTTACCAAAATGATCCTATTTAATATGAAATCAAAGCGGGCCTCTCTTGAGAGTTGAGACTAAGAACTTTTTTCCAAAATTTTCCAACCAATTTTGATTATTTTTTTTATCAAATAAATCTTATTTTGACTCTTAAAAATACCAAATTAATTTATAAAATTTCCAAAGAAATTGTGGGATAGTCCTCGTAACTCAAACAACTTTCATGTTCAACATTTTTCTCCTAGGAACCTAATTTGCCCTTGTTAAATTTTCTCAACGTGGTCAGCAAGATAGCTCAAACGCCAAATTAATATCTTCGGAACTACCCAGTTCTCACGTTGAACCAGCGGAAAACCGAGGAACAAATGTTAAACCCAACAAACAATGGAAGCACAAGCAGCTCTATTATTCATTCACTTCTTTACACCACGAGACATACATAGCGAGACATGATTTCGCTAGTATAACAGCTGTAAACAGAAAGCACCAAAAAACAAGCCGGGCGGACAGCACCGGAGTCCGCCGAGACCGCGAGGTCGCCGAGGTCGCCGAGTCCGCTGAGAGCACCCGCACTTAGCTGCAGTCCGCCGAATCACCACGGAGTCCGCCGAAGCCGCGAGGCCGCGCGGACACACTGTTATTCGTCTCCTGCTGAAGCTGAACTGAGGAACACCCCCTACCCGCCTGAAGCCGGCGGACAGGTTATTGAAGCTGGCAAAGATGAAACAGAACTGACAAGCCGCAGAGCGACCTCCTGCTGAGTCCGCAGAGACCGCACACTTCCAAGTAATTGACCGAAGTCACAGCCAAACTCCTGGCTCCTTGAAGCTACCCGCGCGACTTGCACACAGCAAACGTCAGCACTGAATCAATCCGCGCGGACAGACAAACTCAGACCGCAGCTCCTTGCCCAACCCAACTTACTGTTCACTCTAGTTATTCAGGTTACTGTAGACCTTCCAGGGGGGTCCTATTTATAGGCAAGGTGAGGAGTGTGGTCACCACCCAAGAGATAGCGACACCGCCCCAGCCCGCGCGATAGCAAAACACCGTCCGCCGAGTCCGCAAGGACTTAGCCGGATACCAAGGAAAACCGCCAGGAGCAAGACAAACATTGGCGAACCCTCTCCAGTCCGCCCAAGCTATGCGGACAAGGCATCAACCCGCAAAACTCCAATCACTGCAGGACAGCAAACCCCCTTCAATGGCAGTCCGTACCAACCCGAGGCAGTCCGCAAGACTCACACCTCAATCCGCCACAAGTCCACGACCAAAGGCAGAAAGCAACAGTCCGCCCGGTCACAACAAACGTGGCGGATACCTCGGACACCATGGTCTTGGCACAGAGTGTGACCAAGTCCAAAACCATCAAAGGCTAATGCGAGCATGGCGGACACAAACTCCCGTCCGCCAAACACCGAAGCACAGACCGCCAGCAGTCCGCAAACTCCTCGCACTCCTGTCCAACGCAGCAACCATCCCCGGACTCCAATACCAGTCCGCCAATCGATCTCCACAGCAGAGCACCTGCTGTAACACCAGAGCTCGACAAGGCATCAGCCAAGCTCTAAGCTCAGTCCGCAACAGCCCACACCGCGTGTTGATGCGCGTAAACGTCGCGGGGCACCAGCCAGCTAACACGGAGGGGGTGTTCGGTCTCACAAGCTAGGAGAGGAGGAGAGGAGGAAAGGAAGGAAGCCTCTGAGTGCTCGAGAGTGGAGCAAACGGCTTGTCAAAGAGGGTTGCGGGGATAGAGGAGAGAAGCTTGATCAACAGAGCGGGTTGATCAAGAGAGGAGAAGGAGGTTGATCAGGAGCTGTCGAGCAGACGGCTAATGTGACGGTTGTGCTTGCAGGTTGGTCGCCGAGAAGAGTTGAGCTGAGAAGAAGCTTGCTGAGCAGAGGACCAAGACTTGCTGAGCAGAGAAGAGAAGAAGGCGGCCGCTAGCAGCGGCAACAACACACTTCGCCCGCCGCGGCCTAAATGCCACTCCTGCGACGGTCTTTCCTTTGATTAATAGCGAGAGGTTACAAGCTTGCAAGTACACCTTTACAACAAATCATTAAAGGGGTACAAGGAGAAGCTGGCGGCTAAAGGAGAAGAAGAATGCCAGAAAGCAGAGAAGAGAAGCTGCTAGAGACTAAGTAAAAGAGTCTGCCAGCTGCTGGAGGAGTGAGAAACTGAGTCTGCAGAGTCTGCTGGCAAGCTGCTGAAGAGCTGTGGAGGACTGCGCGGACAAGAAATCTGAGTCCGCAGAGCTTGCTGGAGGGTGATGACGGACTGCGCGGACTGGAAAATGGAGTCCGCAGGGTCTGCTGGAAGCCTGATGACGGACTGCGCGGACTGGAAAACGGAGTCCGCAGGGTCTGCTGATAAGACTTGTCTCCACCTTCTGGCCTCTGGAGCGATGCAGAATGAGAGGCACCATGGGCTATTTATAGGCCCAGGGGAGTTCTTCTAGAAGCGGGGCCCGGTGACGTCAGCATGACGACCTGCGCGGACTCCGCGGACTGAGATTTTGCGTCCGCCATTGTTGAGTGAAGCAGCTGGTTGTAGGAGGCCCTGGAGAGAACTGGAGGCCACCCCTGGCGGGCGACCTGGGCGGACTCCGGGAGGTGTCCGCCCGGCAGGCCGGAGGCCGCCCCCAAGCGGGCGGCCTGGGCGGACTCCGGGTGGAGTCCGCCCGGCAGGGCCTGGCCGCCCCCTTGCGGGCGGCTTGGGCGGACTCCGGGGGGAGTCCGCCCGGCTGGATGCTGGGGCCGCCCCCTAGCGGGCGGCCTGGGCGGACTCCAGGGGGAGTCCGCCCGGCAGGCCGGGCCTCCCCCTTGCGGGCGGCCTGGGCGGACTCCGGGGGGAGTCCGCCCGGCTGGATGCCGGGGCCGCCCCCTAGCGGGCGGCCTGGGCGGACTCCAGGGGGAGTCCGCCCGGCAGGCCGGGCCGCCCCCTTGCGGGCGGCCTGGGTGGACTCCGGGGGGAGTCCGCCCGGCTGGATGCCGGGGCCGCCCCCTAGCGGGCGGCCTGGGCGGATTCCAAGGGGAGTCCGCCCGACAGGCCTGGCCGCCCCCTTGCGGGCGGCCTGGGCGGACTCCAGGGGGAGTCCGCCCGGCTGGATTCCGGGGCCGCCCCCTAGCAGGCGGCCTGGGCGGACTCCAGGGGGAGTCCGCCCGGCAAGCCTGGCCGCCCCCTTGCGGGCGGCCTGGGCGGACTCCAGGGGGAGTCTGCCCGGCTGGATGCCGGGGCCGCCCCCTAGCGGGCGGCCTGGACGGACTCCAGGGGGAGTCCGCCCGGCAGGCGGGCAGAGGCCTCCCCCTTGCGGGCGTCCTGGGCGGACTCCAGGGGGAGTCCGCCCGGCTGGATGCCAGGGCCGCCCCCTAGCGGGAGGCCTGGGCGGACTCCAGGGGGAGTCCGCCAGGTAGGCGGGCAGAGGCCGCCCCGAGTGGGCGGCCTCGGCGGACGGCGGCAGGAGGCCGCCGCCCCTCGGGCAGCAGGGAGGCCGCCCCTGGTGGGCGGCCTCGGCGGACGGCGGCTGGAGACCGCCGCCCCTTGGGCGAACTAGGAGGCCGCTCCTGGAAATGCTGTTGGCGGACTCCTGCAAGGAAAAGTATTGCATGATTAGCGGACCCAACCGCATGTCCCGCGAGGGTGAGCCATGGAAATAGCCCGCCGTCCCGCAGGGCACGCGGTTGCTAGGAGACCTAGGCGGATAGGGAAAACTGTCCGCCTACACTGGGGCTTATCGCGATCAAAAGGGAGAATCTAAGGGTCGCGATTAGCCAGCTGTCCACCTTGGGAAGGATCGCCGATTTCTGGGTTAACATAATCCCCGCACTTTTTCAAGTTCCGAAAATAACTTCGAAAAAGTTGGAGACCCACGAAAATCGTGATCCACCCCAACGGAAGAAGAGGAGCAAGGAGAGACAGAACCTGAAGACTCTCCTTACAAGCTTGGTGCTTCCTATCTATTTTCCTATAAGAGGAAAGTTAGGGTAAGCATGTATGGGTGGCACATCGAGTGTGTACCTGAATTTGCTTTTGCAAAACGAAGAAGGCGTGTCTTCTGTAGATGTTCTGCAAAACAAAAGTGAGGAAAACAGAAAGACATAACAACTCGCAAGTACCTGGAAGGGACTTGCAAGTCTTTGCTGGTTTCTGCAAAGGAAGAGTTAGGAGTATGCACAATATATGAGAGTAACTTGCAAGTACCTATGAAGAAACTTGCAAGAGTTTGTTGATCTCTGCAAGAAGAGAGTTAGGAGCAGGTATTGTATATAAAAATAAGCTACAAGTACCTGGATGAGGCCTGCAGGTGTTTGCTAATCTCTGCAAGAAGAGCAGTTAGAAGCAAATAAGACATGAAAATAGCTTGCAAGTACCTGTGAAGAGAAGGCTTGCAAGTGTTAACTGTTGATTGCTAACTGTTTGACAAGATAAGGCCGATATGACCAATTAGCAAGGAGAATGCCTGATAAATACTATTATGAAGCCCAGATCAATAAACTGAGTGTTAACTGCTGACAGATATGACTGGGTTACAATAGCATGGCTGATAGCGCTTGAGCAAACAATGTATAAGAGATGAGAGCAATAGAGCTTATATAGGTAGAGTGCGAGTCATCATCCGATAGAGCTTTGAACAAGCAATTCATATAGGATGAGCATGAGCAAAGTGATTGTTGGAAATCTTTTTGCCAGGTCGGAATAACCCGTTCACCTGTGAAAGAAGGCAATAGACGAAAAGGGGGAGGTCTATACTCGGAATGACTAAAGAAGGTTGAATGCTGCCACAGGTGTTCCCCGTGGGCCTTATGCACCACTTGCCTGAAAAATCATTCCGAGTATAGTCCTACTCAAAGCGGGCTGGCCGCGCATCCTGAAGGAGGGAAAAAGAAAAGGTCCATATTCGGAATGATTAAAGAAGGTTGAATGCTGCCACAAGTGTTCCCCGTGGGCCTTATGCATCACTGGCCTGAGAAAATCATCCCGCGTATGGTCCTGCTCAAAGCGGGCTGGCCGCGCATCCTCAAGGAGGGCACAGAAGAGAAAAGCAAGGGAAGGTCCTGAGAAGGACCGCTAGAAGCAAGGAAGATCCTGAGAAGGATCGCTAGAAACACTGCTCTCTTGCCTTGGGCACAAGCATCACTGATCAACGAGACAGGTTGCGCCAAGAGGCCTATATTGTCTGTGTATTGATCAGTGGAGTTGTGAGAACCCGAGAGGCACGGATCGAGGGTGCCGGAGAGTGCTCGGCCACCACAGTTGAAGGATGATCAAAGAGATAAGGCTACGCTTGATCGCCATTGCTTGTCCAGCGAAGATCATCCTAACCGTAGTGTTTCCTATAAGACGCACAACAGAGCTAACACATGGGGCTCCCCTAGCACACACTCTGTGTCAGATGCCGGCTAGGATCCTAAGTCTGAAGCCCATAATCGTAGAGTGGACTGCTCCCACTACACATATGGGTATACTCCCGCCATATGTGGTCGAAGCGGTAGTGCGAGAACAAACTATGGAGGGAACGTTTCAGACTCGACAATATCTCATTGGCGTACTGATCCCAGAGAGAGAAAGAAGAAGAGGAAGGGGCAACACAAAAAAGGAACTGTGTCAGTACGGGATCCCTGAATAAAAGCTTTGCAGAAAAGCAAGAAAAGAACACTGAGAAGTGTTGCAATGGAAATGTTTGAAGAGAGAGAGCAAGGGTTGAGATAACCCCCTGAAGGTTGTAAGAACCTCTGGAGGACTGTGAAGTCCATCGCTTTGGAGGACTGTGAAGTCCATCGCTAGCATTGAATCCTCCCCAGCACACCCTCGTCGTTGGCATCGAAGCATTCGACTTCTCTGTTAACAACGAGGAGAGGAAATTCTTCGACTTGGCTCACCCCTCTTGAGGAGTGAGGAGCGCCTACAAGTTCTTTGCCCCTTGAAGTTGCTTGACCAGGGCGTTCTTCTTTAGGAAGCAGGTCATGCATCTTGCCCTGCCGGAGCATCCTTTGCACAAGCTGGCGGAATGCTCGGCAGTCTTCTGTTCGATGGCCTGACTCTTTGTGGAATTCACAATAAGGCTCTGAGTTTCTAGACCTCTGATCGGTCGGCCGATAGGGCTTTTTGTAGTTGGCCCTGTCTTTCAAGATTTGGCTTACTTCTTGCACGACGTCGTCGAGATCAGACTCATGCAAGTCATCGTCTTGTTGCTGATGAATTGCTGCTGCTTGAGAAGGAGCTAGCGGTAGCAATGGATCTTGAGCATCGCGGCTCGGTAAGGAGTATCGCTGGCGATGAAGCCTTCTCTCCTTCCTTGAATGAGCTGGGAAACGATTGCAATGAGACCTTGGATGCTGCTTGCAAAACAGATCTTTCTCTGATACGAGCTTGGAGACGAAGCCTGGATTGCTCTTCTCGCCTCGGATGTAAGAGTTGGCTAGAGCAATCAGCTCTTGGTATGTCCTTGGAGCACGGACATTGACTTCAAATTTGAGAGGCCCTTCACGAAGACCGTAGATAAGAGCCACTCGATACATTTCTTGATCAACGATTTCGATGTCCAGAATCTCTCTCTGGAATCGATCAACAAACTGAGACCAAGTTTCATCACTGCGCTGTCTGATCTCAAAGAGGGCTTCAGGACCGCCATTCCTCTTGGAGGAGGTAGAGAATCTGAGAAGGAACTCTCTACGAAGATCAAGGAAGGAAGTGATGGAGTGAGGACGGAGGCCATAGAACCAGTCCCTCACTTGCCCATCAAAGGTTGTCACAAGGAGCTTGCACTTGGTTGCATCTGACAGAGTCTTGAGAGCAACAGCTGATTCAAAGGCTTGAAGATGCTTGACCGGATCAGTCTCTCCAGTATAGATTGGCAGTCGAGGCTCTCTGAAGTTTGCTGGAGTAGGTTCAAGGCGAACGCTCTCAATAAAGGGCGATGGCTCTTCCTGCTCTCCCACAGCATAGGGATTAAAGGGAGCATAGGCTGCAGCTGCAAAAGAAGCAGGAGGGTAGAAAGGAAAAGTTGCTGCAGGAGGAGCAGAGGCAGGAGCTGGGGGGCAAGGATGACTTCCTTGAAAGTTAAGAAATCTTGCAAGACTTCCCCGGGCTGCTTGCCGGAAGAAGTTTTGGCGAGCGGCAAACTCTTCCTCTTGAGTTCGCAAAGGAGCAGCAGGACCTTGCGGGAAGGTTGGGGTGTAAGGCGGATAGAACGGCGGGCAAGCTTGAGAATAAGCTTGCTTATGCTCTGATGTTGGTGTTAGATTGATTGGAGCAGCTGGAGCAGCTGCTGGATGAGAGTCTAACCGCTGCGTGATTGCAGCAAGAACTGTGTTGATGGCTTGGAATTGTTGAGCATTCTCACGGCGCGACTGCTCAAAGGCTTCCCAGAGAGGATCTTCACTGGGACTTGGAGCAAAGTTCTCGGCTGATTGATCTGACATGGCTAACTGTCGCTGTTCACCGTCTGACCGGATCTGAAGGTCGCGTGTTAACTGTTGATGCTCGGAAACATCGCGGGGCACCAGCCAGCTAACACGGAGGGGGTGTTCGGTCTCACAAGCTAGGAGAGGAGGAGAGGAGGAAAGGAAGGAAGCCTCTTAGTGCTCGAGAGTGGAGCAAATGGCTTGTCAAAGAGGGTTGCGGGGATAGAGGAGAGAATCTTGATCAACAGAGCGGGTTGATCAAGAGAGGAGAAGGAGGTTGATCAGGAGCTGTCGAGCAGACGGCTAATGTGACAGTTGTGCTTGCAGGTTGGTCGCCGAGAAGAGTTGAGCTGAGAAGAAGCTTGCTGAGCAGAGGAGCAAGGCTTGCTGAGCAGAGGAGCAAGACTTGCTGAGCAGAGAAGAGAAGAAGGCGGCCGCTAGCAGCGGCAACAACACACTTCGCCCGCTGCGGCCTAAATGCCACTCCTGCGACGGGCTTTCCTTTGATTAATAGCGAGAGGTTACAAGCTTGCAAGTACACCTTTACAACAAATCATTAAAGGGGTACAAGGAGAAGCTGGCGGCTAAAGGAGAAGAAGAATGCCAGAAAGCAGAGAAGAGAAGCTGCCAGAGACTAAGTAAAAGAGTCTGCCAGCTGCTGGAGGATTGAGAAACTGAGTCTGCAGAGTCTGCTGGCAAGCTGCTGAAGAGCTGTGGAGGACTGCACGGACAAGAAATCTGAGTCCGCAGAGCTTGCTGGAGGGTGATGACGGACTGCGCGGACTGGAAAACGGAGTCCGCAGGGTCTGCTGGAAGCCTGATGACGGACTGCGCGGACTGGAAAACGGAGTCCGCAGGGTCTGCTGGCAAGACTTGTCTCCACCTTCTGGCCTCTGGAGCGATGCAGCATGAGAGGCACCATGGGCTATTTATAGGCCCAGGGGAGTTCTTCTAGAAGCGGGGCCCGGTGACGTCAGCATGACGACCTGCGCGGACTCCGCGGACTGAGATTTTGCCTCCGCCATTGTTGAGTGAAGCAGCTGGTTGCAGGAGGCCCTGGAGAGAACTGGAGGCCACCCCTGGCGGGCGACCTGGGCGGACTCCGGGAGGAGTCCGCCCGGCAGGCCGGAGGCCGCCCCCTAGCGGGCGGCCTGGGCGGACTCCGGGTGGAGTCCGCCCGGCAGGGCCTGGCCGCCCCCTTGCGGGCGGCCTGGGCGGACTCTGGGGGGAGTCCGCCCGGCTGGATGCCGAGGCCGCCCCCTAGCGGGCGGCCTGGGCGGACTCCAGGGGGAGTCCGCCCGGTAGGCCGGGCCGCCCATTTGCGGGCGGCTTGGGCGGACTCCGGGGGGAGTCCGCCCGGCTGGATGCCGGGGCCGCCCCCTAGCGGGCGGCCTGGGCGGACTCCAGGGGGAGTCCGCCTGGCAGGCCGGGCCGCCCCCTTGCGGGCGGCCTGGGCGGACTCCGGGGGGAGTCCGCCCGGCTGGATGCCGGGGCCGCCCTCTAGCGGGCGGCCTGGGCGGACTCCAGGGGGAGTCCGCCCGGCAGGCCTGGCCGCCCCCTTTCGGGCGGCCTGGGCGGACTCCAGGGGGAGTCCGCCCGGCTGGATGCCAGGGCCGGCCCCTAGCGGGCGGCCTGGGCGGACTCCATGGGGAGTCCACCCGGCAGGCCTGGCCGCCCCCTTGCGGGCGGCCTGGGCGGACTCCAGGGGGAGTCTGCCCGGCTGGATGCCGGGGCCGCCCCCTAGAGGGCGGCCTGGGCGGACTCCAGGGGGAGTCCGCCCGGCAGGCGCGTAGAGGCCGCCCCCTTGCGGGCGGCCTGGGCGGACCCCAGGGGGAGTCCGCCCGGCTGGATGCCGGGGCCGCCCCCTAGCGGGCGGCCTGGGCGGACTCCAGGGGGAGTCCGCCCGGCAGGCGGGTAGAGGCTGCCCCGAGTGGGCGGCCTCGGCGGACGGCGGCAGGAGGCCGCCGCCCCTCGGGCATCAGGGAGGCCGCCCCTGGTGGGCGGCCTCGGCGGACGGCGGCTGGAGACCGCCGCCCCTTGGGCGAACTAGGATGCCGCTCCTGGAAATGCTGTTGGCGGACTCCTGCAAGGAAAAGTATTGCATGATTAGCGGACCCAACCGCATGTCCCGCGAGGGTGAGCCATGGAAATAGCCCGCCGTCCCGCAGGGCATGCGGTTGCTAGGAGACCTAGGCGGATAGGGAAAACTGTCCGCCTACGTTGGGGCTTATCGCGATCAAAAGGGAGAATCTAAGGGTCGCGATTAGCCAGCTGTCCACCTTGGGAAGGATTGCCGATTTCTGGGTTAACACCGCGGACACGTCAGTCCGCAAGCTTCCCGCGGACACGAGCCAAACCGCCTGTCAGCACAAGCTTGCACCACGGCCACTGAGCAATGCACCAGTCCGCAAGCCTCCATCCGCTCAGGCCGCTCCTTGGCAAAGCCAATCAGCAAACACCCTATCCGCAGAAACTAGGCCGCATAGTCCGCGGACTCCATGCAAACAACCCGCTCAGAAGACAGCTGGCTTTTCACTAGACCTTCCACCAGGCCGCACATCACAGTCCGCCCAGTCCGCCTAGTCCGCCAAACCTGTCCGCCCAGGCCGCCCGGCCTGTCCCGTCAACCACTTCCACTTCACAAATTTCAACAGCCCTCAGAAAAAATACATCAAATTTTTGTTTGAATTGTTCTGTAGATAGCCAATTTCACTTGATCTCATGGCTGATATTGAGCCGGATTCCGGGATTTGATCTACTGTCCTCACAATGGACCTAGCACTAAACCACTGTGGGGCCTTGAAAATTAGGCGGGAGCGGGGAACGATGATGCCCTAGCTGTCTATTCTCTCCGTGTAGAGATCAGATGGCTGATGCTATCCTAGTGCGACAGAAGCTTGCGGGCCTCTTTCATTGCCGGCCAGTGGCCATCAGTCATCAGCGCCGCCCCCGGTCAACTCGTTGGGGGCTTGCGAAGTACTTGGCAGGGGTCTGATAGCTAGGTTCCACGGGCCACTGCCAAAATTTTCCATCCTGAGAGCAGGGTGGTGCGGCCGGCTTTGCTCCCAAATGTGTCGCGTCACCCTGCCCACTGGTTGTTAACATACAACAACACCACCCCCGACCAAATCGCCAGGGGTCGTACATTCCTCCAGCGGCCTGGCACCGCCTGCCACCGCGAGAAAATTGAAAATAAGAGTCGAGAAAAAAAATATTATTTAACGGGTGCTGCCAGAGATGCATTTTCTGGCGGCCCCACCGCCTTCCACCACCAGGGAAGGGTCCATTCAGAGGTGCAGCACCCTCCCAGTGCCACCCACGGTGTTAGGCAGGATTTACCATGCACGACCTCCATCCGAACATGGAGCATGGTTCCAGTCCTGATGATGGCTCTCCGGTAGTCGAGAGGCCCATGCCTAACATTAGGAGGATAGGGGAGGAGGAGGAGGAGATGAAGTTCCACTCGAGGGAGGAGAGCTCGGGAGTTCCCTGATAGATTATCCATCATAGGTGGTGGAGGTGAAATAGGGCTCGGGCTAGGGTTTCCGACATGGGGTAGCTCCGGCGAGGGTTTTCGTGAGGTCGGTTGGGTGGTGCGCGCCAGGCTGAGGGGGGTTAGTGTCATTATATAGGGCAGGGGGTGCCCCGTCCTTCTCCTCCCCGGTATGGGACTAAAGCTCCCGGGAGGAGATTTTCTTCCCCCCTTTGCAATTTGCTTGGACACCTGACAGCTTCAGTGGGGAAGTATTATTGGGAATTTGCTCTCAATATTCCTATATTTGAAAAAGTGCATCATGGAATGATAAGTGCATTATGCATTTTATGGCTATCTGTTTATATCTGTGTAGACCTCGGCTCTCTTTGGTTGGATTGTTGCTGATGTAAAACTGTTGATGAAAAGCTGATGATAAGAAAAGTGTTGATTCTGAAAAACAGAGTTTTGTTAAAAAACTATTTAGATAAAATGAAGTTTGTAAAACAAAGTTTTTGAAAAATCGTTTGGAAATGACATGGGGTTTTTAGAGAAATTTTTTTCCCAAAACATTATTACCGACCATAAAATTTATGAAAAAAAACAAAACAATGAGAACAAAACAAGTTAAACAACCATTTTGAGTTAAACCCTCAAAATTTATGAAAAAACAAAATAATGACCACACATACATATTTAGTGGGGCATACATGTATTCAACATTTACGTCAACACGAAGCTCAAACACAATAACAGAAAGGAGGCCAAAGTTCATCAAAATTATTTACATCATGAATCTCTTTGTCAACAAGAACAAGCATCTCCACTTCAGTTGTGCTAATTTGGCAAAGCAAAATGCTTGATTTTACATACAACACACACATACATCTCACACACAATACCGTCGTAGGAGAACGCCAAGAAGGAAAGCGAAGGGCGTAGCAGATGCCGTCCTTTGGAATACTCAACGCCGGCGAAACCGTTGCTCGCGAGGGGAGTAGATGCCTATCGATCGGCGTTCCTAGAGGAGCCTTCAAGCTCTGGCGGAATGAGCTATTTGTTTGCCATGGTGATGCCGACCGAATCCATCTTCGCCTCTGCCTTTATAATAGTCGACGATGACAAAATCTACTCTCACGAGGGGAGCAGATGTCGCGGGATTAGGGTATCGGGCGCAGGTTTAGGGTATCAGGTGCGGGAGAAATGCCAAAGTTGCAGCTGGACGTGACTCAACAGCGTGGCTGGCATATATTAGAAACCGCGGATACTAATAAAAGCAGTTTTCAAAATCAGTCCCGCCAAACACTGCTTACTCGCAAAACTGCGGTGCATTTCCGCAGCACCGCATGCAAAAAGCCCAAGCAAATGCCACCTCATTAATCAATGTTGATAGTTAAACTCAGTAGGACAAGAGATCAATTCAGACCAAAATTGAACCTAAATTTTACTCAGAATTGGTCTAAGGGCTGAGCTGTGAAGTTTTAGCAAATACCGTTTTGATGGGCTTAGAATAACAAAATGATATCGTTTTGATAAGAAAGCTTCAAAATGATATTTATCGTCTTGATGTCCAGAAAGGCGGGATTTGAAATATGCAGAGGCGCCAAAAGTAAACGTCACATCAGTGATGTATTAAGGATGCTTTGACTTTTTATCAAAAAAGTTTACGACCGCTTGAGATGTCAGACTTGTTAAGTTCAAGTGGTAGTGCTCTTTATAAAAGGATATCTTCAAGCAAGGAACCTTAATAACTTCTGATCTGCCGCTAGAAAGCAAAACGTTAGTAGTTGCAAGAAGAACTCTGTGTTGTAAGTTTGCTTACACAACAAAACATCAGGAAGCTCATCTTCCATGTTTTATGAGAAGAAGGAGATCAAGTTATCTCTTCATTGAAGGAACTCAACTTTGAACCTGCTGCAAATCTGTTCAAGTGTTGAGAAGGAAGCTTTCTCTCTAAAAAGCTGAAGAAGACTCTAAGATTCAAAGCTATACTTATGCTGAGTCAATTTCTGTAATCTTCTTTAATTATGTAGGATCTCTCAGAGATCTGAGTTATAGGGTGTGTTGTAAGCCTGAGTGTAGTGATGTACAAAGGGCCTGAGTGTAGGATTCTAGAGTGGATCTGAGGTAGGTTTGTGGACAGTCTGAGGTTGGACTTGCTGAAGTCACAAGAAGAGAAAGAGAAGGAGAAGACACTATATACCCTAAGGAGTTTATGTCCAAGAAAAAGGAAATAAAAGTCCAGGGATCCTGATCATGAGAAATGGAATGATGAATCTAGTTCTATCATTATGCAGGCCTAGGTCAGTTATGGACAAATCAGGAAAGACATTGATAAAGTATATCCTTTTGAAGAATGGATCAAACACCTAGAAAGGAGATCTCCCATGGAGAAGACTATTACAGAGAACATGAACAGGTAGAACCCTATTAGAGTTCCATCCAACTACATTCCAAAGCATCTCAAATATTTTGAAAGGTAAAGGTTATAGAGCAAGAGAGCTAGAAAGAGTGTTGCTGAGTAACTGAGACTAGACACATGCTTAAATGAATTTGTTGTTTATGTTTTGATCAACTTAAACACAATTGCCTATATTTATATGACTTTTTGATATTAGTTATTATCTTTTAGATAGTTAAACCACATCAGCTCTTTTCAATTTGATTATCTGTATGATAATTTCTTTTAATTGTAAATGTGTATCATATCATTGAACATAGTTCTGACTTCTTCAAATGGGGAAGATTATTTTGAATTTGCCCTAAATATTCCTAGATTTTAAGAAGTGCATCAAGCAATGATAAGTGAATTATGTATTTGATGGCTATCTATTCATATATGTGTAGACTCAATAATCAGTGTTGATAGTTAAACTCGTTAGGACAGGAGATGAGTTCAAACCAAAATTGAACCTAAATTTTACTCAGAATTGGTCTAAGGGCTGAGTTGTGAAGTTCTAACAAATACTGTTTTGATGGTCTTAAAATAACAAAATGATATTGTTTTGATAAGAATGCTTCAAAACAATATTTATCGTCATGATGTCCAGAAAGGCGTGATTTAAAATTTGCAGAGGAGCCGAAAGTAAATGTCCCATTAGTGTGTATTAAGGATGCTTTGACTTTTTACCAGAAAAGTTTATGATCGTTTGAGATGTCATACTTATTAAGGTTAAGTAGTATGGCTCTTTATAAAAGGATTTCTTCAAGCAAGAAATACTAATAACTTCCGATCTGCGACAAGAAATTAAAAAGTTAGCAACTGCAAGAAGAAATCTATGCTACAAGTTTGTTAACACAGCAGAACATCAGGAAGCACATCTTCAAGTTGTATGAGAAGAAGGAGATCAATTTATCTCTTCATTAAAGGAACTCAACTTTGAACCTGCTGTAAATATGTTCAAGTGTTGAGAAGGAAGCTTTCTGTTGGGAATTGTGCCCTATAATGTTTCTCAAGATTTGAAGATGCATCACCAATCATGCTAAGGGGCATAATGTATTTAATGTGTGCTTGAGTTCATACATGCAGGTTGTCCATGATTGGATAGGTGAAATTAAAGAGTATGCTGGAAGACTCAGAAATCGTCGAGCTTAGCTCACATTTCATCGAGCTCAGCTCAGCTTTCGTCGAGCTGAGCTCACCATTAGTCGAACGAAGTTCAGAACTCGAGATTCAGAAATCGTCGAGCTCAGCTCACCTTTCGTCGAGCTGAGCTCACCGTTCGTCAACCTAAATTCAGAAGCTTGGGATTCAGAAGTCATCGAGCTCAGCCCACCGATCATAAAACATAGTTCAACATTCGTCGAATTAAGCTCATTCGTTGAGCTAAATCCAGAAGCTTGAGATTCAGAATTCGTCGAGCTCAGCCTATAGATCGTCGAACACAGTTCAACATTCATCGAGCTAAAGTCAGAAGAATTAACTAAGGCAAAAGTGCTGAGACAGTTGAGACCGATGAGAAGAAAACTGCTAAGACAGGAGTCAGTCTCAGCTGAGAAGAAGAAAACGTTGAGACCGCTGAGAAGAAAATGCTGAGACAAAAGCTTGCCTCAGCTGTTAAGAAGAAACTGCTGAGATAGCTGAGAAAGAACCGCTGAGACGAAGCCAGCGAAAATTCACAAGTCTAGAAGCGCTGAGAGACAAGATAGATGTCGTTGAGTGACTTAACGTCACTCAATGCTTATTGAAGATCTAGAATTTTTATAAGTCCAGAATGTGATGACCCCTGCTGACATCATCAAAAGTCAACAAGTCAAAGTGGTTCAAGCTGTTACGGGAAAGCTACAACAGCACCAGGATGACCACTGCTGACGTCACCAAGAAGTCAACAAAGTCATATTACATGAAGTCGTTGAGGGGAAGCTGTAGTAGCACCGAAAGCTGCTTTGTCCTTTTCTGAGGGAGGTGGCACTCACCAATCCTTGGCTGGGCCCACTCCTCAATTGTGTCGTTGGTTCAAATCAACAGATATAAAAAGGAAAAAGAAAAGGATTAGGGTTAACGAAACAAAAGAAAAATGCAGAACACAGGAATAAAATACAGGAAATAGAGGCGGATGGACTTCATCTTCTCTGATAAGCTTGAAAGCAAAAAGTCCGGCAGAGTTAGCCAGAAGGCAAAGATAGAAACCTGAAGCGCTCTCAGGTTCAGCAGGATTGTTCTCTCCAGAACAAGGGGTTGATTCATCTATTCAGGAAGAAGTTAGCTGTGTGAAGGGTTGTTAGCCTTCAACAGCATATAGTTGTTAACCAATGCAGCAAAGGAGTTAGCCATAGAAGAAGACTCATTCCTTCTACAACAAGTGGGCTGGAATGATATCTGCTCAGTCCAGCAAGGTAGACTCAGAGATTTATCTTTAAGTCAATTGTTTTAAATTTATTTCATATTGTATAAACTACTGTAGGATTCAGTTTACCTGAATCTGAGTTGTAGGGCCTTTTGGACTGATCTGTAGGTGACTAATTAGTCACTGAGGTAGGTGCCCTGCTCGGGTACTGAGGTAGGATTCAAGTGTGGATCTGATAGTAGGGCTGTTCTCCCAGCCTGAGTAGTAGGCCTTAGAAATAAGGCGGAGGTATGTGACTGGTGAGTCACTGAGCTGTAGGTGACAAGTGCGTCACTGAGTTGTAGGCCTTGGAGGAGGCTGAGCTGTAGGTGCCTGGAAGGGAACTGAGGTTTATACATGGAAGGGTACTGAGTTGTAGGAGTGATGCAGCACTCTGAGAGTAGGGCTGTGTGCCTGAAGTTGTAGGGCTGAGAATCCTGAGTTATAGGCCTTAGAAATAAGGCTGAGGTAGGTGGTTAGTGGACCACTGAGCTGTAGGAGCTCTACATGGCTCTGAGGTAGGAACCTGTGTGGTTTTGAGGTAGGGTTCTGAAGAGAACCTGAGTGTAAGGCTGAAGGCCTAAGGTGTAAGCTCTGAGGAGCATATTGGGGGAGTTTGTGCCCAGTCCAACAAAAATAGTTAGATAGGTAGGAGGGAAAGTGGATGTACCCAATTGGGTAACCACTATAAACACTTGTGTGCTTGGCTGTGTTGTTTGTTTTCTTTCATATTGCAAGACCTAAGGACAAGCTCTAGTTCACACAAGAAGAAAACAACATAAAGAATAATAAAATTTCAAAGACCTATTCACCCCCCTCTAGGTGACTAGCTAACCTTAAGTAAATAATTTTCAAGTGGTATTAGAGGGAGGTTGCTCAAAAAGGATCTAACAATTTGAGTATACCTCCAAGGTTAGCTAGAATATATAATTATGGGGTCAGGAATGAACTATAATGAGCTACGGGCCATGAAGCTACCAATCTGCAGGAAGGAAGGATTGGGTCTCTTGAAGTAAAGGGTCAGACTATTCATGGAAGCATCTGACCCCAGGATCTATGTAATAATAGTGGAAGGTCCCTTTATCGCCACAAATACTTCCACCATAGATCCAATTGTGAGAGTGCATAAGGCATATACAGAGATGGACAGAGATGAGGTGATTCTGTCCACCATGGACAAAATGGCATAAAATATTATAGTCAGTGTCATTGATAACTTAACCTTCTAAAATATTGTACACTGCAAGACCTCCAAGGAAATGTGGGACACACTTTTGGTCTACATGGAAGGCTCTGAGGAAGTCAGAGATGATTGGAAGTCCGTGCTCAATTAAGAGTATGAGGCTTTCAGGCAAAACAAATTTGAAAAAAATAGTTGACTATTTTGAAAGGTTCTTTAGGACAGTTAATGAACTAAGAACCTATGGTAGGGTCTTCAGCAACTATGAGCTGAATGACAAGTTCCTGAGATCTCTCACTAGAGATTGGGACACCAGGATTGTGCCATTAGGGAAATGGCTAAGCTGGCAGACACGCCTCCACCAACATTCTTTGGAAAGTTGTTGTCCTATGAAATGCAGCTGACTGCTAGACAAGAATAGGAAAAGGAAAGTAAATCCAAGGTCAAGGATAAGATAGTAGCCCCCAAGGCAGAAGCCCCAAGAAGAAGCATAAGAAAGACTCCTCCACCAAGGAGAGAAGCTGAGTACAACTCAGAATTGTCTGAGACTAGTTCCTCAGACAACCACATGTCAGATGTAGAGCTTGCAGCTTTCTCCAAGAAACTTCAAAAGTTCACGAAGAACAAGCACTGGGAGAATAGACCCTCATCATCATCTCATTATAGGAGGTCTTCCAAGAAGGACAGGTATGACCCTAAATCCAGTAAACAAATTTCATCTAAAGTTATCTGTTATTTTTGCAGCAAGGCTGAACATGTCATTGCTGACTGCCTAGTAAGGAACAAGGAAGAGGATGAAAAGAAGAAAAAGAAGCATCACCATCACCACAAGGACAAGAAGAAGGAGAAGTCCTTTGTGGCTAAGAAGGAGAGAAGCTGGACAGATTCTTCCTCCTCAGAATCAGATGATGATGAAGAAAAAGCCTATATTGGGTTGATCTCTGTTGGTGCAGATCCAGAAGAAGAAGAGGAATATCTTGCTGTCAGGATTGGAATAAGAGCCCCTCTGTCACACTCTAACAGTGATAATGAGGAGGATGAAAAAGACTGTGGATGCCTTGGGCTGATGGCAATAAATGAAGAAGAAAGAAGGGAGCTACACACGAAATCAATCAAGGCACATCCTCTCTCCATTTCTTCATCTTATTCTGACTATGAGACCAGTCCAGATACTGGTGCATCCTCACCCTATGATAAAGATTGCTCAGAATCTGAGACTGATGTCAATCAATTGATTGACACGTATGAACTACTCCTAGATGCTCTAAAGAAGGTCAGAGATCTTGTTAAAAGGCAAGCCAAGGAGATTGAAGTCCTCAAGCCTTATAGAACTCTCTATAACAATAAATCTATTGAGTTTTGTAAGAAATGTCATGAGGTGTCTGAAGTCAAGAAAATCCTTGAGTGTCATACCAAGCTTCTAGAAGAAAAATCTAAACACATTAAATATCTAGAGCAGAAATTTGTTGAGAGATTAGGGATTATGATTAACCCTTCTCAATCTCTTTGTAGGTTGCCAAAAGCTGCAACTTGTCAGACCTCTGAGTAGTTGGGTATTGATCACACTAATTATCAAGTCAAATCAAGTATCCCTGATAAATTGATAGTATTTCAAAAAGTGAATTTACCTTCTAAAACTGTGAAGTTTGCACCACTCTAGAAGGATCAATCTAATATGTGCTCCACTAGTGGGGTGAAGACACATGATCTCAGAAAGAGTGATACTGTCCACTCTAGCCATAATGCTCATGGTAAGTTCTTTAGATTTGGATCCAAATATCCTTTATCTAAGGAAATGAGAGAGTCCACTAGATGGTAGGATCCAAAAATACATCTAGCCCATCCTGGACCAGCTGTATTTAGTTCTTCAGCACCTTCACTTAGGAATAAGGGGGAAGCATCATGCAATGCTTATTTAGCAAAGTCTGGTGCTGCTCACATCTCTCATGCACAACAATTCTGTGCTGTCCTAAAGAGAAGGTACAACATTCATAAATGTTGGTGCTATGGGAAAGTGGGTCACTTTGTCATGGATTGTTGGCATAACCTGAATGTGACTAGTGGACAGAAATGTGCTCAGCCCAGGAAGAGCTAGGCAAATGTTTTATATGGCTAACAAGAACCTAGGACCCAATTATCATTGGGTTCCTAAGGGTAAATAGTTTTTCTTTGCAGGATAGTTCAAATACCTGTCTAGATAAGACTTGGTATTTGGACAATGGTAGTTCCAGGAAAATGTCTGGGATAGGATGATTGCTCAAGGAATATGCACCATATAAAGCAACAAACCAAGGTTGATGCTATCATGTAATTCTCAGAAGCTAGTGGCAGCAAGCCTCAAGGTAAGTCTCTCTCTCTCTCTCTCTCTCTCTCTCTCTCTCTCTTATATAGACACTAAGTTTGCTAATTGATAAATTAAGTTAGATGTGCTCAGGATGAACCTAATCAAGCACACAAAATAGAAAATAGTGATTCATTTATTCCTTATAATTATCTACACTGTTAATTTATGCAGCCTTTACTCTCAAATTCAAATAACTTATTAGCAAGCTTCAAAGTAAATCAGTGCATAATTGGTTTTCCAATAGAACTGGCTTATTAGCTTGTTAGGTCCCCTTTATATTTAAAATCAATGAAATACTTTGAATAATGATGTGTTAAATTGAATGTACATCCAAACAGTGAGGGAAACTATAAATTGAACATGCATTGGGTAAAAGGAAGAAAAGCTAAGAGGTAAAATAGAAGCGCCAAATGCCCTATTTCATAACAGGAAGCATAACGCAACCCGTTAAAAATGAAATGCACAAACTTAAGATAAAATGCTTAATTGGTCATTCTAATAATAAAGTAATTAAACTTTTTCGGTATAAATATATAAGCGACAAGAAACGAAAATTCATGCCACTCTTAAAAGCCTTAACCCTAGCCGTCAAGACCAAAACCCTCTCAGCGTCCTGCCACACTGTTTCAATGGCGCCAAATGTCATCAAGGAGCTCCAGGAAGGATATGAAATTGTGAGGAATGGATTCAGTCATGCCTCCCCAGAGATTAAAGTAGTGATCAGGATGATTGAAATCACATGACTGGAATACACCCTTTCCGAACCCTCCACCATTCTTAGAAAGGAGGTAGTAGAATTCTTCTTCAACATTAAAGTGTCCTCTCAAGACTCTCTTAAATCTAAGATTGAGGATGTCAAGATAAAGATAAACCCTAAGAGACTAGGCAAAGCCCTTCACATACCCTCCGTCAACCCTAGCGAGGAAGAAGAACCCACCATCATGGACAAAGACAATGCTCTAAGGTGGTGGGATACAGTGATGGCAAACCTGTATCTCTTAAGAGTAAATTCTTCAACCTGAGAGGCAAACTTATAATACCCCATTTTTCAGATCTTGAGTCTCTGGAAGCTATCGCCCGACGATAGAAGTTATCGCCCGACGGAAGCTTAACGTTGAGTAGGCAGGCACCGAGAGCATTGAATGCTAGCGCGTGGCGTTAGCTAGGTACCGCCCAACGATAGTAGCTATCGCCCGACGATAGCCCTGTTTCGTCGAATGTCGAACGAAGGGCCCAGTTCGTCGAATGCTGAGCTTTCGAGAAAATGTCGAGTTCTCAAGAAAAACACTACCGCGCGGCATTAGCCTTATCGCCGGCGTTAGCGCGACATTATTTTTCTGCCTTCGGCTCAGGAAGCTATCACCCGGCGTTAGCATTAACGCTTGACGATAGCGGACGAGTGAAGATCCGTCATTTTGCTTGTTAGCCGTACGATTTAATTTAGGTTTTGATCCTAAGGCCCAAGACTCTCCCTCCAGTGTGCTTTTATAGGGCTGAACAGTTGTTTCTCTTCTTTTTTCTCATTTGGGAAGTGAGAGTTAGGGTTTTGAAGAGAAAGGTGGGAGGAAGAAGAAGAGAGCTTTCTTCCACCATTGATGTAGCTTTAGACCTCCGATCGTCGTTCTGAGGCCAAATCCGTGGAGAGGACTTGGAGGCGCTCGTTTTCATTCTAGCAAGACAAGGATTTCATGGCTAAGAAGAGGAGTCGTAAGGTAACGACACTTATCCTCTCGGTTTTAGGATGCGTGCATGACATCTACTCTTTTCTTGTTTTCTTTCAAGCATTCTAGACACCGAATCTCTCAAATGAGAGGGATTTGGGTTGCCATGGTTCAAGAATAGCCACCGGGTCGATTGTGTCCGTTCCCGGCATGATATTGCACTAGAAATCCGCTCCGTTAGTGGATTAGCCATTGTGGGTGAAGCCGCAGTCGCGACCGTTAGTCCGACTAGGCGATGATGCATAGTGAGACTTAAGGATTTTGGTTAGAAATCCGTTAGCGACAAGACGCCATTTGTGATGTTGTATCTCCCCCTCATTCCACGCGAGTACGCGTAATCGGAACCGGACAAGGTTAGCTCCGTTGAAATGGTAGATGGTTTCCTTGGGGCACGGGAACATTACGGTACGAACTGTGGATTTGGGAGGGAAGGCTTGGGATTGAGATGTGCTAAGGCGTAATTTTTCTCTGCAATCGGATAGCTAGCCTATGACGTTTCAAAGTCATGTGTGGAGAGTGTTCCGACGAGACAAGTCCCCTTCTACGGAACTGACGAGAACGCCGAGCTTTGGGCAAGCCCGGACGATTCCAGCTGGGTCCCGCTGGGTCTCCTTCGGTGGACTTGATCCCGATATTGGAGGTGGGGCTGGGTCATCGCGAACGGGTGGGGTCTAGTAAGTGTTCTTAGTATCAGTTTATTTTTGTGGCAGAATCTGATGTGAGAAGTCAGAGCTTGCAGGCAAGCCCGGACGATCCCAGCTGGGTTCCACTGGGTCTCCTTTGGTGGACTTGGTCCCGATATTGGAGCCGGGCCTAGGTCGTCGCGAACGGGTGGGGCATAGGCGAGCGTTCTATGTGGCAGCTTGTATGCCGTTTGGTGGAAATTGAAACTACCCTTGTGTTTGCGGCTTGAACTCCGATGGGGAAATTGGAAGTACCCGATGTGATGATGTGTTAGAAGCATATGTTTTATGGTGCCTTGGGTGAAACCCAGGATTGCATTCATGCTGCATTGTAGGCCCCTTTTATTATATGCTCAACATATAAACGTGTTTGCTGTATGAGACATCCAAGCCTTATTTATAGCTTTACATGTTATTGTATTTTGCATACGAAGTGCTGACCTGCAGGGTGATGGAGTGCCACGGGGTCGCTAGGGATGGTCGAGAGGAGATGTGTTGGTTACATAGTTGAGGTCAGCCTTTGCTGACCCACGTTACAACCAAATTTTTACAGGACAAGGATTGCAAGTGATACACCAAAAATGGTATACGTAATTAACCGCAAGTGTACGTGCCGTGTCAAGTAATAAATAGTAAGTAAGGATCGTTCCCTCGAGGAGATGGTGAATTCAGTGCTTGCAATTACTAGTTGTGCCTTTTCTTTAAATTCAAGAAGAATAAAATAGTGATTTGTTAAATACTACGATTATTAATGACAACGACTACAAATTAAAATAGACTACGATTCGCAAAAAGAAAGTACTTGGTTTTCGAAGAAGTAATCTTGTATTATGATTTCCTAAGTCTCGTGTGACGAATCTTGTGAAAATGGCTTTGTGATAGTGAGTGGTGACACGTCTTGCAATGATTTTAAATTAGAAGATCAGTACCTCTCGATATCGTAAATCCCTAGCCTCTATTTCTCCCTCGGGAGAGACAAGTACCGCATAAGTTCAAAAACCAAAGTTGTTAATATCAAGGGGAAATTTCTTTCTCGCTTCAAATACTATACCAGATCTATAACATACTTATGCAACTCCTCTCTCGAATTATGAAGCGTAGTAAAATGGCGAAACCTTGGCCAAAAGTTTCAAAGTAAAGATTATAGATTCGGTAAAGACATACACCAAACATTCACAAAGAAAAATTTTAGTTTCCATCAACACAAAAGACCAAGTACTTCCACAATACAAGATTAGAAATATTTAGTTCATGGCGGCGGAGAAATCACGCATAACGGTTGGAGAGATCTTACAAATCATGTTGAAATTACAGATTAAATGACGTAGGATTCTTTCGCCGGAGTCGCTCCCTCGCTCAGCCCGGGAAATCCCCTGTATTTCTCTAGTCGCCCCCTTCGAGAATGAGGAAGAAGAAGACTTCCTCCACCAGCAAGAATGAAAAATTCAGCATTCCTCCAAAACCTAAATGTCCCTCTTTTTAAAAATCCGAAAATTTTCTCTCTCCTCTCTCCTCTTTAACTACAAAATATTCTCCCTCCAAAAACGTGTATCTCTTGCTCAAAAGGTGCCTCCTTCCGGATCTGAAAATGGTGCCAAATTTGAATTTTAAAATCTGAATTTTATCTAGAAAGGGTTGCAACCTTTTTCAGGATTCTGCAACTTTTTCTCCAGGGCAGCATATTTGACCAAATTCTTCTTCCAAGTCATTCTCCTTCGCTTCTCTTGCACTAACACCTAGGAAAAAGACCACTTTAGACATAAATAAAATAAATGTGAATTTACTTGCATTTAACTTCAACTAAATGATTTTTCTCCTGAATCGACGAGCAAAAGGGTCCGAAACTTAGGCTAAATAACTTCGTTTTGAGAAGTTATCAGCAAGCGGGAGAAAGCTCGCCGACCAAAAAGGTCTAAGCTTCATGAAGTATTACAAGATGTGTTATAGCTCTGTTTTGTGGAATGTGATTCTTTATGTTTTATGTTTCCAACTTGCATGCCGAGGTAGCCTAGGAGTGCATATGCACGTTGCTATTGTTAATGTTGTTTCAATCTTCTGGAAAATTGGATAATGTAAGGCCTTAAGGCCATTTGGGATACTCCTGTAGTGGTGGATAACTTCTAGTTTTGGTTGTATGTTTCCGCTGTTGTGTGAGTTTTGAGTTTGGGTAGTTTATATCATCTTTTAATGCTTAAGCTGTGGCATCTGTATGTTGTGGGGCCCCGGTCAGACCCATATTATACAGTCATTATAGGGGAGGTGTTACAATTTGGTATCAGAGCGAGGTTAATGTCCAAGGTAAAGATTTGTGGTCGAATGTCGTCATCGGATCGTGTAATGAAGTTATCCACCTAGGAGTATCTCAGGACTATGAGTGTCCTTGTGTCTAGTTGTGCGACTAGAAGCTGATTTTTGTTGTACTTTGCTTTTGTGAAGGGTGCAAGAGACGAGGCCGGGACATCGAGGCTACGAGAAGAGCCTTCGGCAAGCAGTGATACTGCTCAGGGTCCTTTGGGCATGGGGTAACCCCGGCTGACTTCTGTCGCATGCTCGTAGAAGTAATGGTGGCAGCCCAAGCTGCCGCAGTAGCGCAGGTTGTGACCCTTGTTGCGCAGGTAGCAACTCCTGCTACTCCTGATGTGGCAACAGTCGTGCCAGGCGGAGGAGCCAGGCAAGCAGAGCAGTTAGCAGAAAGAGTGGTTGTCGGACATGGAGACTGACAAATGAAATACTTTCTAAGCTTCCATACTCCAACGTCCAAGGGTGTCGGCATGCCAACCGATGTAAAGGATTGGTGGGCAAGGATTCAAGAACTGCTGAGGGAGGCCGAGATGCCGGTAGAGAAGGAAGCTGAGTTTGCAAGTTTCATGTTGGAAGGCGATGTTAAGTTGTGGTGGGTGAGCCATGACGGTCGCCAGTTTCTTGGTCTCACCCGACCATAGTGGAGTTCGGGAATGCTTTCTTGAAAACGTACATTCCTGCGTTGACGAGGTTAGCCCTTCAGAGGAAATTTCTGCACTTAGTGCGGTGGGACAAGACGGTGGATGAGTATATTCAGGAGTTTACTCATTGGGTCGTTATGATGGAATGACCATGGCTGACGAAGTGGAGAGGGACAACCTCTTTTACCATGGATTGAGGGAGAATCTGAGACAACCCCTCATAGCTATGAAGAAAGCGGGTTTCAACGAGTTGATTGAGTCCGCGAGGACGTTGGAGAATGATTTGGAGCGAACCCAATGACGGAAGGGTTTTGCAGCCAAATAGGGAGAATGAAAGCCTTCTCAATCATAAGGAAAATTTGAAGGATATAGGTGGAAAAAAAGCCCCACCCCTACAAGGATTGGGAGAAGAGTAGTACGACGTCGATGGGGGGGGGGGTCTCGTTTCAATGGACCACGATCGTGCTATAAGTGTGGCAAACCAGGCTACATAACTCGTTTCTGTACTGAGGGTGGCGTTGAGCAGGAGCCGAGATAAGAACTGTCGGTGCGCTTCGGGCCCAACGCAGCGGAGAAAGGAAAGAAGGCGGAGTCTAGCGCTTCTCATTTCCAACCCGTGTAGCCAAAGGCGTACAACCTTGGGCAACACGAAATGATTCGCCAACCCAATGTGGTGATAGGTATGAAATCCTGAGTTAATCTTTTACTTTAGACTTTCAAGATTTTTTATGTATGTTGCCTATGTTTTAGGCTTTGTGTTAGTTTCTGGGTACCCCGCTAGGGTATTGTTTGATAAGGGGGAGTCACACTCCTTCATTGCAGAAAGTTTTATCCGGAGGATTGGAGTTAAACCATTCTCGACGGACGCAGAGCTGAAGGTGTGCATGCCCAATGGGTCATCCATGACTACCGGGGCGAAGGGGCGCATTTGTTGGAGTTTGGATGGAGTTGACTTCACGTTGGTAATGGTGGTTCTACTGTTGGTTGAGTTCGATTTAATATTGGGAATGGACTGGCTTGCAGAGTAGCGTGCCAGTATTGACTGCCTATCTAAGGTGGTGACCCTGAGAAGTGACGGGCAGACAAAAGTTACGTTTGAGGGCCTTAGTGGAGTGACCTGCTCCCTGATTTTGGCCATGCAGTTGGTGCGAGTAGTTAACCAGGGAGGAGTAGCTCTTATAGCATTGTTGAAAGTTTGCCTTTCTATGTTATCACTTGGAGACGTGTCGGTAGTGACAGAGTTCGAGGATGTGTTTCCCGAGGAGCTTCCTGGAGCACCTCCTCGACAAGAGATTGATTTCTCGATTGAATTTGTGCCAGAGGCTAGGCCGGTGTCACGTCCTCCTTTTAGGATGGCACCAAAAGAGTTGGCCGAACTCAAAGTACAGTTGCAGGAACTGTTGGAGCACGGGTATATTAGACCCAGTTCTTCACCATGGATAGCGTCTGTGTTGTTTTTGAAAAGGAAAGACGGTAGTATGCGGTTGTGCTTAGACTACCGAGAGTTGAATAAACTGACTGTCAAGACTAAATATCTGATTCATCGGATAGACGACCTGTTCGACCAGATGGTGGGGTCAGTGGTGTATTCTAAGTTGGACTTGAAGTTAGGATACTATCAGTTGCAGATTCGAGATGAGGACATACCCAAGACAGCTTTTGGTACGAGGTATGGTCATTTCGAGTTCTCGGTGATGTCGTTCGGGTTGACGAACACACCATCAGTATTCATGGATTTGATGAATCGATTATTTCGTGAACACTTGGACTCTTTTATTGTCGTATTTATCGATGATATTCTGGTATACTCTAACTCGGAGGCGGAGCATGAGACTCATTTGAGAATAGTGTTGTAAGTGTTGAGAGAGAACCAGCTTTATGTAAAGTTCTCAAAGTGCGAGTTCTAGTTGGAGAAGGTGGCATTTCTGGATCATGTAATTAGTGGTGATTGGGTGGCGGTGGTTCCTGCAAAAGTGGAGGCCATCAGAGATTGGCTAGTTTTGAGAACCGTGGCGGAAGTCCGAAGTTTCCTTGGACTAGCTGGGTACTATAGTAGATTTGTGGAAAACTTTTCGCGGATAGCTCTACCCCTCACTTCTCTAACTCGTAAGAACCAGAAGTTTGTGTGGAGTCAAGAATGCAATCAGACGTTTGACACCCTGAAGGAAAGGATGATGACAGCTCCAATCCTAAGTCTGCCTAAAGGGACTAAAGGATTTCAGATTTTTAGTGATGCATTAGAATGTGGGCTGGGTTGCGTGTTGGTGCAACATGGTAGTGTTATAGCTTTTGGGTCTCGGCAGTTGAAGCCTCATGAGAGGAATTACCCCGTCCATGACTTAGAGTTGGCGGCGGTAATTTTTGCATTAAAGTTGTGGTGGTACTATGCATATGGTGCGAAGGTGGAGATCTTCATGAATCACAAAAGCCTTAAGTATCTTCTAGACCAAAAGGACATGAATATGCGGCAGCACAGATGGGTCGAGTTCCTTGGAGATTACGAAGTGGCGATTCAGTATACGCCAGGCAAAGCCAACCACGGTGGCGGATGCCTTGAGTAGGAAATGCTCTGGTCAAGGGAGTTGGATTGAAACTCATGATGAGCGGTTGATGCAGGACTGTAAGTCCCTTGGCATTGAGTGCGTAGCAAGAGGCAAGTCAAGCATGGCTTGATTAAACTGAATTGAGTTGCAAAATAACTTATCCAATCGTATTCAGGAAGCGACTAGTTTGGATAAAGAGTTTCAGCCATTCGTGGTGGAAGATCAAAAGGGCGAGGGTAGCGCTTGGGAGATGATTGGGGTCTTGAGGAAGGATGGAAGGATATGTATACCGCAGTTCGGCAAGCTCCGTGAGGAGTTGATGTTTGAGGCTCATTTTACGAAGTACTCCATTCACCCGGGCAGTACAAAGATGTACTTGGATATGAAGAAATCCTTTTAGTGGCCTGGTTTGAAGCGTGATATAGTTTTGTACGTGAGTCGGTGCCAAACTTGCACCTTAGTGAAGGCCGAGTGTCAGAAGCCGGGCGGGCTCCTGAAGCCCCTTCCGATCCCTGAATGGAAATTTGTTGACATCTCCATGGACTTTGTGCATGGCTTACCTCGATCGCAACAGGGTAACGACGCGATTTGGGTGATCGTGGATCGCTTGACCAAAGTGGCTCATTTCATCCCAAATCGGAAAGTGGACAACGTGGAGAAGAGGTATAGTTGTATGTTTGCAACATTGTGCAACTACATGGGATTCCTAAGAGTATAGTTAGTGATCGCGATGAACGATTCACGTCTAGAGACTGGAGGTTGGTCCAGAAAAGTCTGGGCAAAAAACTTAAGTTCAGTACAACCTTCCATCCTCAAACTGATGGACAAACAGAAAGAACGAACCGTATAATGGAGGATATGCTGAGAATGTGTACTCTTGACTTTGGGAAGAAGTGGGAATATCAACTCTTCATGGTAGAGTTTGCCTATAACAACAGTTACCAAGCAAGTATAAAGATGGCGCCATACGAAGCTTTGTATGAGAGACGATGTCAAATGCCAATGTCCTGGATAAAGGCGGGAGACACCAAACCTTTGGGAAAAGAAGTGGTGGCTGATGCGTGTGAGTTGGTGCGAACCATTCAGGAGCACATGAAGATTGTCCAGGACCGGCAAGCAAAGTATTTTAATGCTCGTCATGGGAATATGGAGTTTGCGGTAGGCGACTGGGCCTATCTCAAGATCAAGCCGTTCAAAGGCGTTTCGCTGATTCGCCGACTTAAGAAGTTGTGTCTGAGGTTTTTGGGATCGTTCGAGGTTATAGAACGCATTGGAGAAGCATCTTACCAGTTGACGTTGTCCACATAGTTGAGTGGATTACACGATGTTTTTCATGTCTCTGTCTTGAGGAAAGCCTTGGTGGAGGCTGGTGTGGTGATCGGACCAGCTACGGTGCCGATAAAAGAGGACCTGAGAATGAAAGTCTGTCCGGTGGGCTTAGAGGATTCAGAAGTTCGGCAGTTGCAGAACAAAGAGGTGAAGCTCGTAAAGGTGCATTGGGACAACTGCGGGCGGGACGAGTTCTCTTGGGAGCGAGAACAAACCATGCGCGAAGAGTATCTCGAGTTGTTTGTATAATGTTGAATGGAACAGTGTTAAGTATGTTGCAACCGTGTTTTGAGGCATTGCAACATTTTTCTTACTGTTTGCCTAAATGAAAATGAGTGTGTAAAGTTGTTGTAATAATGTTTAAATTTATTGCAACAATTTTTTTGCTGTCTTCCTGTATGAAGACTAATTTCGAGGACAAAATTCTTTTAGGGGGGGGGAGTTGTAACACCCCAGTTTTAAGATCTTGAGTCTCTGGAAGCTATTGCCCGACGATAGAAGTTATCGCCCGATGGTAGCTTAGCGTTGAGTAGGCAGGCGCTGAGAGCGTTGAGTGGACATGCGTTGGGAGCGTTGAATGCTAGTGCGTGGCGTTAGCTAGGTACCGCTCGGCGATAGCCCTGTTTCGTCGAGCGTCGAACGAGAGATCCGTTCATCGAGTATTGGAGATTTATCGCCTGACAATAGTAGCTATCGCCCGACGATAGTAGCTATCGCCCTACGATAGCCCTGTTTCGTCGAACGTCGAACGAAGGGCACAGTTCGTCGAACGCTGAGCTTTCGAGAAAATGTCGAGTTCTCGAGAAAAATGCTACTGCGCGGCGTTAGCCTTATCGCCGACGTTAGCGCAACATTATTTTTCGGCCTTTGACTCGGGAAGCTATCACCCGACGTTAGTGTTAACACCGTGCGATATCAGACGGGAGCAGATCCGTCATTTGGCTTGTTAGCCGTCCGATTTCATTTAGGTTTTGATCCTAAAGCCCAAGACTCTCCCTCCAGAGTGCTTTTATAGGGCTGAACGGTTGTTTCTTCTCATTTTTCTCATTTGGGAAGTGATAGTTAGGGTTTTGAAGAGAAAGGTGGGAGGAGGAAGAAGAGAGCTTTCTTCCGCCATTGACGGAGCTTTAGAACTCCGATCGTCGTTTCGTGGCCAGATCTGTGGAGAGGACTTGGAGGCGCTCGTTTTCATCCGAGCAAGACAAGGGTTTCATGGCGAAGAAGAGGAGTCGTAAGTTAACGATACTTCTCCTCTCGGTTTTAGGATGCGTGCATGACATCTACTCTTTTCTTGTTTTCTTTCAAGCATTCTAGGCACCGAATCTCTCAAATGAGAGGGATTCGGGTTGCCATGGTTCACTAAGAGCCACCGGGTCGATTGTTTTCGTCCCCGACATGATATTGCATTAGAAATCTGCTCCGTTAGTGGAATAGGCATTGTGGATGAAGCCGCAGTCACGACCGTTAGTACGACTCGGCGATGATGCATAGCGAGCCTTTAGGATTTTGGTTGGAAATCCGTTAGCGGCAAGACGCCGTTTTTGACGTTGTATCTCCCCCTTATTCCACGCGAGTACGTGCAATCGAAACCGGACAAGGTTAGCTCAGTTGAGAGGTAGATGGTTTCCTTGGAGCACAGGAACGTTACGGTATGAACGATGGATTTGGGCGGGAAGGCTTGGGATTGTGATGTGCTAAGGCGTGATTTGTCTCTGCGGTCGGCTGGCTAGTCTGTGCCGTTGCAAAGTCATATGTGGAGAGTGTCCCGGTGAGAGAAGTCCCCTTCTGTGGAACTGACGAGAATGCCGAGCTTTGGGCTAGCCCGGACGATTCCAGCTGGGTCCCGCTGGGTCTGCTTCGATGGACTTGATACTGATATTGGAGCCGGGCCTGGGTCGTCGCGAACGAGTGGGGTCTAGCAAGGGTTCTTAGTATCAGTTTGTTTGTGTGGCAGAATCTGACGTGAGAAGTCAGAGCTTGCAGGCAATCCCGGATGATCACAGCTGGGTCCCGCTGGGTCTCCTTCGGTGGACTTGGTCCCGATATTGGAGCCGAGCCTGGGTCATCTCGAATGGGTGGGGCCTAGGCGAGCATTCCGTGTGGCGGCTTGTATGTCATTTGGGGGAAATTGGAAGTACCCTTGTGTTTATGGCTTGAACGCCGATGGAAAAATTGGAAGTACCCAATGTGATGATGTGTTAGAAGTATACGCTTTAGGGTGCCTTGGGTGAAACCCAGGATTGCATTCATGCTGCATTGTAGGCCCCTTTTATTATATGCTCAACATAGAAATGTGTTTGCTGTATAAGACATCCAAGCCTGTTTTATAGCTTTACATGTTATTGTATGTTATATACGAAGTGCTGACCTGCAGGGTGATGGATTGCCCCGGGGTCCACTAGGGATGGCCGGGAGGAGATGTGTTGGTTACACAGTTGAGGTCAGCCTCTGTTGAACCACATTACAATCAAAGTTTTACAGGACAAGGATCGCTAGCAGGAGCAAGCTCGCCGGCCAAAAAGGCCTAAGCTTCATGAAGTGTTACAAGATGTGTTATAGCTCTGTTTTGTGGAATGTGATGCTTTATGTACTATGTTTCCGGATTGCATGTCGAGGTAGCCTAGGAGTGCTTATGCACATTGCTATTGTTTAATGTTGTTTCAATCTTCTGGACAATTGGATATTGTAAGACCTTAAGGCCATTTGGGGTACTCCTGTAGCGGTGGATAACTTGTAGTTTTGGTTGTATGTTTTCGTTGTTGTCTGAGTTTTGAGTTTGGGTAGTTTATATCATCTTTTAATGCTTAAGTTATGGCGTCTGTATGTTGTGGGGTCCCGACCTGACCCATATTATACAATCATTACATGGGAGGTGTTACAAAATTGCTAGCAGATATTGTAGGGAAAGCCCTTATCTGCAAACCTGGATCACATGACACAATCTCCAGGTCAATGTTTGATGTTATGATTAGGATAATCTTGAATAGAAAGACCTCTTGGTCTACTCTCATCTACCAAAGATTAGTAGATTGTCTACCCACTCCAAACATGGGCAGAATTCTGTCATTATACCTAGTGAACACCTACCCCGATACATTCAAATAGGAACATGGAGTGAAGATCCACTACCTAAAAATAATGAATATAAAGACATTAGATAGATTCACTAGGATCTTACCCAAGAGCCATCCCTCAACAACAAAGGACTCCTCAAGTGTTAAGAGACAACACGTTGCTGAAGTTGACAGTTCCTCCTGCTCTGAACCTGAGCATGGAATTACCCCCTGCTGACATTGGGATGCATACAGACATAACCTTGAGTCTCTCCTCAACAAACAATCAACCCCAGGATACTATTGTGGATGTTGATAAGATCCATGCCAATCCTAGGTCAGGACAAGTTTCCAAGAATGCTACTGAAGAAGAGGTTGCTGCAGAAGATGAGGCAGACATGACTGATACTGATAGTGTTGCAGTAATTGAAGATATCCATGTTGCAGAAGATAACCATGAGCCACCTGAGACATTAGATACTTATCTTGATAAGTCCAGCCTAGATAAGGATGTTCAGTCTGAGGGGGAGCATAATAAGATGGATTTGACAACCTTGAACAAAGTTGTCAACAAATTAATTGAGTCTGCACCCACTGCAGGTGTTGTAGTTGAGGGGGAGTCTTCACAGGTCCCTGCTCTGACAGAAGTCCCTCCTTAAGTATGCCAACCACCCAATATCCAAATCTCTGATGGGCCACTCCTAAATCATATCAAAGCACTCCTGGATGCTCAGACAACAACCCTTAAGGAGTATGTTGACCACTCAGTTGCCAAGCTAAGAGATGAATTGTTAAGTGAAGTCAAGGAATGTAAAGAAGAAATCTCTCACTTAAATAAACAGGTCACAACCTAGTTTGATATGACTGGAATAGCTGGCATAAAGCTGACCACCCTCATGAAATTCATGGAAACAAGCCAAAAATTCTCTACAACTGATATAGGATATGTCAAAAATTTTGTGAGTACAACTGATGAGGTGTTTAGGGGTGTAACAGATCATGTAAATCAGCATGTCACCAATATTGCTCTCCACTCTATGGAGCAGGAAATACTTCTGAAAAATGAGATGCTCACTGATAATGAGAGAATACTCCAATCTACATCAAGCAGAAATGAAGCCAACACCTCCTTACTGCAAACAGCCATCCTTGAAGAAGGCAGAAAGAGGGAGAGTAGCCATGCTAGGATAGCAGGACTCATTGAAGATAAGCATTCAATATAATTCAAGGCACTATGGTGGCACTCCACCTGCCCCTACTAGATAAAAAGAGGCTAGAGGATCTAGACTTCCTAACACAAGCTAGAGTTACACAGGATGCACAACTTGTTGCCAGAAGAAAAAGGGAAGGAACTCAGATGTCTGAAGAGTTCATGGCCAAGAGGAGAGCTGAGAATAGAGATGATCCAGATTATGAACAGCTAAGTGATGCCTCTGAATCCATCATCATAAATGCTTGGGTAAGCCATGGACATGTCTTAAAGAACATTGATAGTGTATATCCCTCAGAGGAATGGATAAAGCATCTGGAAAGGAATTCCCTAAGGGAAAGAGTATTCAAAGAAAATCTGGTAAGGAAGATCAACCCTAAGAAAATGCCTTCTAGCTATATTCCAAATCCATTCCTTTACTTCAAAAGGCAGAAGAACAAAGCTGAAAACTTGAAGAAGACTGCTGCAACCAAGGATGCTGATGCAAGCTCATCAAAGAATAGCTGATATAGGGTTTAGGGTCAGGCTTCTTTAAAATATTTTATCAATTGTAATGTATATAAACAGTGTAGAAACTTCAAATCTCTATCAATGAAATTAATTTGAGTTGGCCCTGACTGTATTGATGTGAAAATGTTTAATAAATATGCTATTCTTTGATATACATCTTATAATCATAAGTTTAGCCTACTGCTGTTTGACTATAGCTCTCTAAAATTAGTTAATGATTAGGAATATCTTAATCATAATGTTTAGCTTGTCAATGATTGAAAATTCACCTGTATTATTGGTCATTTAATCTTAGTGTTAAGCCATCTCATCTAGGGGGAATTATCCTGTACTGGGATGGCTAGTTGTCATGATAAAGTCTCATCAGGCCTATCATGATATTTTTTGTGTTGATGCACCTTAGCATGGATGAATGTTCTGCCTTCTTCAAACAATGGGAGATTGTTGGGAATTGTGCCCTACAATGTTCCTCAAGATTTTAAGAGGCATCACCAATCATGCTAAGAGGCATAATATATTTGATGTATGCTTGAGTTCATATATGCAGGTTGTCCATGAATGGACATGTGAAATTAAAGAGTATGCTGGAAGACTCAGAAATTGTCGAGCTTAGCTCACATTTCATCGAGCTCAGCTCAGCTTTCATCGAGCTGAGCTCACCATTAGTCGAACGAAGTTCAGAACTCGGGATTCAGAAATCATCGAGCTCAGCTCACCTTTCGTCGAGCTGAGCTCACCATTCGTCGACCTAAATTCAGAAGCTTGGGATTCAAAACTCGTCGAGCTCAGCCCACCGATCGTCGAATGTAGTTCAACATTTGTCGAGCTGAGCTCACTATTCGTTGAGCTAAATCCAGAAGCTTGGGATTCAGAATTCGTCGAGCTCAGCCCACAGATTATCGAATATAGTTCAACATTCGTCGAGCTAAAGCCAGAAGAATTAACTAAGGCAAAAGCGCTGAGACAGCTGAGACCGCTGAGAAGAAAACCGCTGAGACAAGAGTCATTCTCAGCTGTGAAGAAGAAAGTGTTGAGACCGCTGAGAAGAAATCACTGAGACAGAAGCTTGTCTCAGTTGTTAAGAAGAAACAGCTGAGACAGCTGAGAAAGAATCCCTGAGACAAAGCCAGTGAAAATTCACAAGTGCAGAAGCATTGAGAGCCAAGACAGATGGCGTTGAGTGACTTAACATCACTCAATGCTTATTGAAGATCTGGAATTTTTTTAAGTCCAGAATGTGATGACCACTGCTAACGTCATCAAAATTCAACAAGTCAAAGTGCTTCAAGTCATTGTAGGAAAGCTACAGCAGCACCAGGATGACCACTACTGACGTCACCAAGAAGTCAACAAAGTCAAATTACATGAAGCCGTTGCGGGAAAGCTGCAGTATTGCCGAAAGCTACTTTGTCCTTTTCTGAGGGAGGTGGTGCTCACCAATTCTTGGCTGGGCCCACTCCTCAGTTGTGTCATCGATTCAAATCAACAGATATAAACGGGAAAAAAGGGATTAGGGTTAACAAAACAAAAGAAAAAATGCAGAACAAAGGAATAAAATACAGTAAATAAAGGAAGCTAGACTTCATCCTATCCGATAAGCTTGAAAGCAAAAAGTCCAGCAGAGTTAGCCAAAAGGCAAAGAAAGAAAGCTGAAGCTCTCTCAGGTTCAGCAGGATTGTTCTCTCTAGAACAAGGCGCTGATTCATCTATTCAGTAAGAAGTTAGCTGTGTGAAGGGTTGTTAGCCTTCAATAATAAATAGTTGTTCACCAATGTAGGAAAGGAGTAGTTGTAGAAGAAGACTCATTCCTTCTACAACAAGTGGGCTGAACTGAGATCTGCTCAGTCCAGCAAGGTATACTCAGAGATTTCTCTCTGAGTCAGTTGTTTTAAATTTATTTCATCTTGTATAAACTACTGTAGGATTCAGTTTACCTGAATCTGAGTTGTAGGGCCTTTTGGCCTGAGATGTTGGTGACTAATTAGTCACTGAGGTAGGTGCCCTGCTAAGTTATTGAGGTAGGATCCAAGTGTGGATCTTAGAGTAGGGCTATCCTCCCAGCCTGAGTAGTAGGCCTTAGAAATAAGGCCGAGGTAAGTGACTGGTGAGTCACTCAGCTGTAGGTGATAAGTGTGTCACTGAGTTGTAGGCCTTGGAGGAGGCTGAGCTGTAGGTGCTTAGAAGGGCACTGAGGTAGGTACATGGAAGGGTACTGAGTTGTAGGAGTGTTGCAGCACTTTGAGAGTAGTGTTGTGTGCCTGAAGTTGTATGGCTGAGAAGCCTGAGCTGTAGGCCTTAGAACTAAGGCTGAGGTAGGTGATCAGTGGACCACTGAGTTGTAGGAGCTCTGCAGGGCTCTGAGGTAGGAACCTGTGTGGTTCTGAGGTAGGGTTCTAAAGAGAACCTGAATGTAGGGCTGAGGGCCTTAGGTGTAAGCTCTGAGGAGCATATTGGTGGAGTTTGTGCATAGTACAACAAAATAGTTGGATATGTGGGAGGGAAAGTGGATGTACCCAATATGGGAAGCACTATAAACACTTGTGTGCTTGGCTGTGTTGTTTGTTTTTTTTCATATTGCAGGACCTAAGGACAAGCTCTAGTTCACGCAAGAAGAAAACAACATAAAGACTAATAAAATTTCAAAGACCTATTCACCCCCCCCCCCCTCTAGGTGACAAGCTAACCTTAAGTAAATAACTTTCACTTTCTCTCTAGAAACCTAAGAAGACTCTAAACTTTAAAGCTATACTTGTGCTGAGTCAATTTCTGTAATATTCTTTAAACTTATTTACTATGTAGGATCTCTTAGAGATCTGAGATATAGGGTTATTGAAAGTCTTTGTTTTCAGCGTAGCTTGTAACTTAGAGGGGGGGATAGGTTTGTTGGTATCTTGTGTCTTTCTTTAAGTTTCTTCCTTTAGGGCTTGGTGTGTTAGCAATTATAAGCTTTCAAGAACCTGCAATAAAAAATCAACACAGAAAAGCACACATAGAAAAGCACACACATAAATTATGTTGGTTCACCAGATTATGGGTACATCCACTCTCCTCTCACCTTTCTAACTTTCAGTTAGACAGGAAACTTCTCCAAAACTCAGCTCAAAGAGCTTACACCTCAGATCTCTCAGGATCTCTCAATCTCCTCCAAGACTACAACTTAGGTACTAAGCCCTACAACTCAGTGATCAACAGATCACCTACCTCGGGTTAAAGGCCCTACTACTCAGGCTGGGAGGATAGCCCTACATCAGAGCATACTTTCTCCTACCTTAGAGAGAATGACTCTCCTATATCTCAGGCCTAAAGGCCATACCTTAGATCCAAAGGATCCTACAGCTCAGGCACAAGCGCCCTACAGCTCAGAGAGAATGACTCCTACCTCAGGATCAAAAATCCCTACAGCTCAATGATTAAAAGATCACCTACCTCAGATCTAAGCTGGATCCTACACTCAGAGAGTAACACTCTCCTATAGCCCAGACAAATTTGTCCTACCTTAGGCCAAAGGCCCTACAGCTCAGATCCAAAAGGATCCTATAGAAATGTAGTTGTTTTAATTAATTTGACACTGAGACATTTCTCTATGTCAACACCTAGAGCTAAGTTATCTCAGCTCTATCTTTCTTCACACCAACATGAAGATATTCTTCAATAGAAGGTTGTCTCTGCTGGAAGTAACTCCGAATGTAGTTTCTGAACTTATTGTAGAAGACTTAACATCTACAGGTCTTGACCTCTTCAAACAACTAACTGAACCTCCAAAAGACTAAAGGCTCTCCTTGCTTTCTTTATCAGAGGTATTTCTGATCTTGCTGTAGTAAAAGAAAATGCTACAGTTAACTGAACTTTCTGTTCTACTAGAAGACTTCAAGCTTTTTCTCGACAATAATGGCGAGGAAGATGAAGTCCAACTGCTCTTTTTCTTGTTGAATAAAACCCTAAAAGTTGTCTGTAACATCCAAGAGCTGTCCCTTTTATCTTCCACTGATTAACGGCTCCAGGAAGCTTGTGGGGACCACTTGCAGCAGATAGCTGCATCTTGCTTTAATGAAAGAAGTCGTACAGTAGACTTCCAACAGTGTTTGTCATGTTCTGTAGGTTTCCCAAACTTAATTTGAACACAGTTGACTTGTTGACTTTGCTGACGTCACCATTATGTGGACTTAGCCAAAATCAAGCATCATTAGTATTGGCGTTGAGAGAGTAAACTTCACTCAACGCCAAAACACTTAGACAGATTTTCTGTCACTAGGCGTTGAGTGAGCAACCTTCACTCAATGCCAAAACACTTAGAAAAATTTCTTTGTCATTATGCATTGAGTGAGTAAGCTTCACTCAACGCTAAAACACTTAGAAAAGTTTTTTGTCATTAGGCGTTGAGTGAGCAACCTTCACTTAATGCCAAAATACTTAAAAAAATTTCTCCGTCTCTAGGCATTGAGTGATTGAGCTTCACTCGACGCTAAACTGCTTAACTAGAATTCTGTCACTTGTTGTTGAGTGAGTAAGCTTCACTTAATGCCATAACACGTAGATTTTATTTTAGTCGCTTGGCATTGAGTGAGTAAGCTTCACTCAATGCATTTGGACTTAGCCAAATTTCTGTGAAATCACAGTCTCTGACTTACTAAGGTTTAGTCAACGCTTTTTATAACATGACATTGAGTGAGTAAGCTTCACTCAACGCCCGTGGACTTAGTCAAATATCTACACAGATTTTTTGTGGCGTTGACTGTCTGAACTATACGCAACGATTTATGTTGTATAGCGTTGAGTGAGTAGACTTCATTCAACGCTTGTGGACTTAGCCACATTTCTGCCTATTTCTTCTTAGGCCTTGATAGGTTCAGCATTTCTAAACACTTTTATCTGTATGGCATTGAGTGAGTAGACTACACTCAACACATGTGGACTTAGCCACTTTTCTGTCTAGCCAATAGTTAGGCTGAGACTAACCAAGCTATACTCAACGCTTTTACTTACCCGGTGTTGAGTGACTAAGCTTCACGCAACGCATGTAGACTTAGGCGACTTCCAGCCTATCTAGCATCTTCCCTTGCATCTGATGTTGAGTGAGTAGACTCCACTCAATGCATGTGGACTTAACCAAATTCCTACACCTGATGTTGAGTGAGTAAGCTTCACTCAATGCCTGTGGACTTTGGAAAATTCCTGCCTATCCAGCATCTATCTTTGGATCCACCCATCCAATCACTTAGAATACCTGTCATATCAATGTTTCAAGGACAACCTGCATGCATTAACTTAAGCACACATCAAATACAACTTTATGTATATCATTGACATGATTGACTTCTTCAAATTTTGCATATTGTGGGCAATGGACCCAACAATCTCCCCCTATTTAAAGAAGTCAAAACCATCAATAAATTTAGTCAATAATATACATTAACATATGTAGCTGTAGAATACTAACTTAAAACAAGAGAAGAGGTTTTAGTTATCACACTTCCCTGTCTGCAGGGTGATCATCATCACACCTGCTCCCTCTGAATTGATGCTTCCTGGTCTTGATCAATTTGATCATAACCTTCTCAGAATTCTGATACCACTTATATCCTTCTCCTCCTGTTATGATCTGATACCAGATTCATATCCTTCTCCTTCCCCTTTTGACTTCTGTAAATAGTCAGGGAGGTACTAATTATCTGCTCCTCTTTTTAAGAACAGATAAGCATCAGTTGAACTACTTGAGAGTGTTAGAGCTGTGCTGGACTTGCTCCTCCTGAACTAAAGCATCATATATCATGCTTCCTGATAGACACTTTAGTCTACACTATCTGGATAGTACTTCCATCAGCATGATACCATTAAAGATATACAACTTGAAACATCTTCAAATCACTTAAGTACTTGTCCACCTGCAAAAAGGAATACAACTTGTAATAATATGAGGAGCAACTGAAGCTATACTAGGTTCAACATACCAAATTCAAACTTGAAGGTGTTGAACTTTGCTTCATCTAGTGGCTTAGTCAAGATGTCAGCCACTTGATTTTCTGTAGGGCAAACTCATGATTGATATATTCACATTCCACATGCTCCCTAATGAAATGATATTTAATCTCAATATGCTTAGTCCTGCTATGAGAGACACGATTCCTAGCAAATGAGATTGTACTAGTAGAATCACAGTATAAGGGACTTCTACTTATCTGAAGGTTATAATCCTGGAGCTAATGCTGGAGCCATAGTAATTGAGCATAACAGCTACCTGCTGAGATGTACTCTGACTCTGTAGTTGAGATTGCAACACTTGTTTGCTTCTTGCTGCACCAAGATACTAGTCTTCCTCGCAAGAACTGATAGCTGCCAGAAGTGCTCTTCTTGTCCTCTTTGCAGCCTGCAAAACATGCATCTAAATAGCCTGTTAGTTCAAACTCCTCATTCCTAGGGTACTATAGGCCAAGATCTGGTGTGCTCTTAAGATACCTCCTCTTTGCAACAGAGTTGTGAGATTCTTTAGGGCAAGCCTGATACCTAGCACAAACACATGTAACATACATGATGTCTGACTTACTTGCAGTTAGATATAGAAGGGAGTCAATTATCACTTTATACAAAGTTTCATCAACAGGTTTCCCTGCCTCATCTTTGTCTATAGGCATACTTGACCCCATGGGAGTTCTCATGGTGGAGGAATTCTCCATACTAATCTTCTTGATTAACTCCCTGGTGAACTTAGATTGGGATATGGACAAGCTATCATCAGTCTGTCTAACTTGGAGACCCAAGAAGGACTTGAGTTCACCTATACTGCTCATCTCAAACTTCCCTTACATACATTTGACAAACTTTCTGCAAAGGTTGTCATTAGTAGATCCAAAGATAATGTCATCTACATATATCTACACTCTGATGATCTTACCCTTAGATTCCCTTAGGAATAGGGTCATGTCTATCTTCCCCATTGCGAATTTGTTCTCAATGAGGACGCTATACAAGGTCTCATACCATGCTTTAGTGGCCTACTTTGGCCTATATAGAGCTTTCCTAAGTTTATAAATAGAGTTAGATAAGTTAGGAACAACAAAACCTGGAGGCTGCTCAACATAGACTTCTTCCTTTAAGTCATCATTTAGGAAGGCTGACTTCACATCCATCTGGTAGACCTTGAATCCCTTGTGTGCAGCATATGCAAGGAACAATCTGATGGCCTCCAATCTTGTTATAGGGGCAAAGATTTGATCAAAATCAATACCTTCCTCTTGCATGTACCCCTTAGCTACTAGCCTTACCTTGTTCTTGATTATAATGTCATTTTCATCAAATTTATTCCTGTAAATCCACTTGACTCCAATGACATTATGCCCTTGTGGTCTGGGAACCAGCTTCCAGACCTTACATCTCTTAAACTGGTTCAGTTCTTCTTGCATAACAATAATCCAGAATTGATCTATGTTGGCCTCTTCAAACTTCTTTGGCTCAACCTGTGATAGGAAGCTTGAGTGGAGTGCTGTGTTGATATTTCTGCTCCGGGTCACTACTCCTTCACTAGCATTACCAATGATTTAGTCTCTTAGATGATCCCTCAGCTGTCTGATTGCTGGAGGCAATCTAGCTTCAGTTTCAGCTACTGGGGTAGCCTCTTGTTGATCTTCATCCACCTCATTTGTGTCTTGCAGTCCCTCTACTAGAATATCCACTTTATCTTAGATAACTGGAGCTTCTTCCTTGATGGATAGCTGGTCCATCATCTGGTCTATACCTGCAATACTAGAAGAGGAGTTTGACAAGTCACTGTTAATCATAGTAGACTCATCAAAGACTACATGTATAGATTCTTCTACAACTTGGTTTTTCAAGTTGTAGATCTTATAAGCTTTACTATGATTATTGTACCCAACAAAAATCCCATCAAAGGACTTGGCAATAAACTTAGTCACATAGGATTTCCCATTGTGAAGCACATAACACTTACTACCAAAAATTCTGAGATAGCCCAGGTTTGTTTTTTTGCCCTTCAAGATCTCATAGGGAGTCTTTTTGTGGCACTTGATGATAGAGGCCTTGCTGAGGACATGACATACAATATTCACTACCTCAGCCCAGAAATATTCTGGGAGAGATGTATCACTCAACAAAGTTCTTCCAGGCTCTATGAGAGTCCTATTTTTCCCCTCAACAGTCCCATTTTGTTGGGGAGTTCTTGGAGAAGAAAATTCTTGATGAATCTCTTACTCTTCACAGAACATTATCATGCTTTCAGACTGGAATTCAGTTCCATGGTTACTTCTTATTTTGACCACTGAATTGTTAAACTCATTTTGAATTTGCTTGACAAACTTGATGAAGATGTCAAGGGTTTCATTCTTTTTCATGAGAAAGAACACCCAAGAAAACTTGGAATATTCATCAACCACCACAAGGGTGTAGACTTTCCTACCAAGACTATGAACTGACATAGGACCAAATAAGTTCATATACAAGAGGTACAAACACTTTACAGAGTCTTTGGTCCCAATTCGCTTGAAGGAGGCTTTGGTCTGCTTGCCCTTTTGGCATTCTGAGCAAATGTCCTCCTTGGTGCACTTCACATTAGGATCATTCCTAACTAGCTCTTGACTAAAGAGCTTGCCAATAGTCTTGTAAATAAAATGAGATAGCCTCTTATGTCATTGGACAAAATATGAGACTTTCTCATTTGCCACTAGACAAACAAGAGAGTCTGTATCTAGACAAAGAAAGTTTAAACAATAAATATTTTCACTCCTAATATCTATCAAGATGACCTCTTGGTCACTTGACCTCTTAATCTGGCACTCATCCTTGTAGAAGACAATAACATAGCCAAGATCATAGAGTTGGCTTATGCTTATGAGATTGTATTGCAAACCTTCAACATAAGCCACTTTTGTGATGGTGACTATGTCATTAGTAATCTTATCATAGCCTCTAGTCACCCCTCTATCTGAACCACCAAAGATAACTTTCCATCTTTCAGTGGAGTGTACTCCTTTAAGTTACTCCTTGTCTCAATCATGTGCCTGGAATAACCACTATCCAAGTACCATATAGAGGTATGAGAACTTTGACTAACCTACATCACATAATTTATTTTACCTAAGGACCCCCAATATCTATTGGGTCCTAGGTGCATGTTAGTCTGAAAAAGACCTTGTCTACCAGCAGCATTTCTGACTGGTGGACTAACAGCTGCTCTTGGCACCCTTGGATTGTACCAACAGTCTACAACAAAGTGGCCCACTTTAACTACACCACCAACATTCATGAATGTTGTATCTTCTTTTCTGTGCAGGACTAGCAGTTTGGTTAACTGCTGGATGAATAGTAGGAAGAGGTGCAACAGCCTTCTTCAAATTCCTTTCAGCAAGGATTTGACTGGAGGTAAGTCTTCTAGCTGGCCTGTTTGGCCTACTCTGAGTGCCTACAGTAGCAAGTTTCTTTTCAGAAAGCATGCTCTTGATGCATTAAACACATCCAATCCAGGCTTGCAGGATGACTGACCCTTGGTCTGAGTCTTTGTTGAATGATTCTGAAGCTTTTCTACAACCATATTCTTGAGAGTGGGAGATGAAGCACCAAAGACTAATGGTCCAGGATGGGCCATTTGAATTTCCTCATGGGCAGCCTTAAAGACACTCACCCCGCTATACCTTCCACCATGGATGTGAACATTTTTGTTCACTACAGTGGATATGTCATTCATCCAGTGACCAAATATGCTTTCTTGGTCATACCTATTTACATGCAACTGAAATTTCCTAAAAGGATTGGGAGACATGGAAGCAAGACGCTGAGATGGAGCTGGAGCTTTGCCCTTCTTTTTGGAAGGAGCAACTCTTGTGCTTCCCTTGAATCCCAACCCCTTCTTACCCTTCTGAGAAGAGAAGAAGTTTATCAAGAATAACACAGTACTTGGCTAAGAATAGCTAGCCACTATTCTTTTCTCCCTCCCTAACCTCTCTTCAAGGTCCCTTATGAGACTATTCTTGAACTTGATGGTGCCAATCTGAATGAGAGTGATGTTTCTCAGTTGGCTAACTTCCCTTGCTTTCTGATCTAGCAGAGTTGATGTTTCAGTCAACTGGGCAGTTGTTAGCTGAAGAGAGGTAATCTCCACAACTTGTTTTTAGTCAACTTCTTTCACCTCTTAAATGCATCCAGAAGTTCACCATACCTGTCAATCAATTGAATGACATCTTCTTCTGATTCAGAATCATCTTCACCACTGGATGAAGAAGCTTTTGTACATGGACTAATCTCATATCCTGACTCAGAAGAAGAGCTTGATAGAGATTTTACCTTGCTTTGACCAGGCTGATCCTGGCTGCATTACTCATCAATCATTGTCATCAGCCCACAACATCAATAGGTGTCTTCTTTATCCTCATCATCCACCTCTGAATCACTATCTGAGTGTGATAGATCAGCCCTGATACCTATCCTGACAGCAAGATAGTCTTCATCTGCTGCTACAGCTTCTTGTTCAGCAGCAATTGCAACTAGCCCAATATAGGCTTCATCTTCTTCAGACTTAGATGAAGACGAGTCTGTCTAGCTCTTCTCTTTCTTGGCAACAAAGGACTTCTCCTTTTTGCCCTTGTACTAGTGTTGTTTATTCTCAGCAGCTTCCTTCCTCTTCACTGGGCAGTCAGCTACCACATGCCCTGGTTTGCTGTAATAGTAGCAGATAAATTTAGAGGAATTGTATTTATTGGATTTTGAATCATATTTGTCAGCCTTGGAATGATTCCTTCTGTGATGAGAAGAGGTGGAAGGTCTGTTCTTCCACTGTTTCTTCTTCATCAGCTTCTGAAAGTACCTAGAGAAGGCAGCAAAGTCCTCATCTGACATGTTGCATTCTGATGCATCTGACTTTGAGTTGTCTGAATCATCTTGTCTTCTTGGAGGAGAGGGAATCCTCTTCTTACTCTTCCTGATGTTGTCTACATTAAATGCCAATGACTTCTCCTTGGCTTGGGATCTGCTGGTGGCCTCCTCTTTTCTGGCAGCTAACTGTATCTCATAGGAGAGCAGCTTTCCAAACAATGTTTAGGGAGGAGTTTCAGCAAGCTTGACCACCTCTCTTATGACACAGATCTTAGTATCTCAATCTATAGTGAGAGATCTTAGGAACTTGCCATTTATTTCATAATGACTGAAGACCCTCCTATAGGTCCTCAGTTCATTAATGATCTTGAAACATCTTTCATAGCAAGTAACATTGTTCTCTTTCAGGGATTGCCTGAAAGCCTCATACTCCTGGTTGAGCATGGACTTTCTATCATCTCTTACCTCTTCAGTACCCTCCATATAGACCACAAGGGTGTCCCACATCTCTTTGGAGGTCTGGCAGTGGACCAAGTTCTGAAAGGAAGAATCATCAATAACATTGACTATGATGTTCTGGGCACTCTTGTCCAAGGCAGCCAACATGACCTCATCCTCGGTCATTTTTGAATAAGTCTTGGGTGTCTGGACATTTTCTTCCAGAACAGAGATCTTCATAGGGATGAAGGGTTCCTCCTTTATTGTCACAAAGATCTTAGGGTCATGGGCTTCCATAAATAGTCTGACCCTCTCCTTCTAGATTCCAAAAGTCTCCTTTCTGTAGATGGCGAGTTTCATGGAACCTAGCTCCATATGGCTCTCTCCAAAACTCATAAAAATAGAGTTGTAGCTACCCTTAGAGATCACTCAGATTGTTAAATCCTTTTTGAGCAGCCTCCCTCTAATATCACTTGAAAGTCTTTATTTCTAAGGTAGATTGCAACCTAGAGGGAGTGAATAGGTTTGTTGGTATCTTGTGACTTTCTTTAAGTTTCTTCCTTTAGGGCTTGGTGTGTTAGCAGTTATAAGCTTTCAAGAACCTGTAATAAAAACGACAATACAAAAAAGCACACACAAAAATTATAGTGGTTCCCTAGATTATGGGTACATCCACTCTCCTCCCACCTTTTTAACTTTCAGTTAGACAAGACACTTCTCCAAAACTCAGCTCAAAGAGCTTACACCTCAGATCCCTCAGGATCTCTCAGTCTCCTCCAAGACTTATAGCTCAGGCACTAATCCCTACAACTTAGTGATCAACAGATCACCTACCTCTGGCCAAAGGCCCTACCACTCAGGTTGGGAGGACAACCCTTCCTCAGAGCAAACTTGCTCCTACCTCAGAGATAATGACTCTCCTACAGCTCAGGCCCAAAGGCCCTACCTCAAATCCAAAGGATCCTATATCTCAGACATAAGTGCCCTACAACTCAGAGAGAATGACTCTCCTACCTAAGGCGCAAAAGACCTACAGCTCAGTGATCAAAAGATCACCTACCTCAAATCCAAGCTGGATCCTACACTTAGAGAGTAACACTCTCCTATAGCTCAGACAAATTTGTCATACCTCAGGCCAAAGGCCCTATAGCTCAGATCCAAAAAAATCTTATAGAAATATAGTTGTTTTAATTAATTTGACACAAAGAAATTTCTGTGTCAACACCTAGAGCTGAGTTATCTCAGCTTTATCTTTCTTCACACTAGTAGGAAGATATTTTTCAATTGAAGGCTGCCTCTGCTGGAAGTAACTCAGAATAAAGCTTTTGAACTTGTTGTAGAAGACTGAAGATCTACAGGTCTTGAGCTCTTCAAACAGTTAACTGAACCTCCAGAAGATTGAAGGCTCTCCTTGCTTTCTTTATCAGAAGTATTTCTGATCTTACTGTAGCAAAAGAAAATTTTACAGCTAACTGAACTTTTTGTTCTGCTGGAAGACTTCAAGCTTTTTCTCGATAGCAATGACGAGGAAGATGAAGTCCAGTTGCTCTTTTTCCTGTTGAATAAAATCCTAAAAGTTGCCTTCAACATCCGGGAGCTGTCCCTTTTATATTCCGCCAATTAACTGCTCCAGGAAGCTTGTGGGGACCACCTACAGCAGACAGCTGCATCTTGCTTTAACGGAAGAAGTCGTACCATAGATTTCCGATAGTGTTTGTCGTGTTCTGTAGCTTTCCCGCACTAAATTTGAACACAGATGACTTGTTGACTTTGCTGACGTCACCATTCTATGGGCTTAGCCAAAATCAAGCATCATTAGTATAGGTGTTGAGTGAGTAAGCTTCACTCAATACCAAAACACTTAGACAGTTTTTCTATCACTAGGCGTTGAGTGAGCAACCTTCACTCAATGCCAAAATACTTAGAAAAATTTCCCTGTCATTAGGCGCTGAGTGAGTAAGCTTCACTCAATGTCAAAACACTTAGAAAAGTTTTCTGTCATTAGGCATTGAGTGAATAACCTTCACTCAATGCCAAGACATTTAAAAAAATTTCCTTATCTCTAGGCGTTGAGTGATTGAGCTTCACACAATGCCAAACTGCTTCACTTGAATTTCGTCACTTGGCGTTGAGTGAGTAAGCTTCGCTCAATGCCATAACACTTAAATTTTATTTTAGTCACTTGGAATTGAGTGAGTAAGCTTCACTCAACGCATTTGGACTTAGCCAAATTTCTATGAAATCACAGTCTCTAACTGACTAAGGTTCAGTCAATACTTTTTATCATGTGGCTTTGAGTGAGTAAACTTCACTCAATGTCTGTGGACTTAGTCAAATATCTACACAAATTTTCTGTGACATTGACTGTCTGAGCTATACTCAACGATTTATGTTGTATGGTGTTGAGTAAGTAGACTTCACTCAACACTTGTGGACTTAGCCACATTTCTGCCTGTTTCTTCTTAGTCTTTGACAGGTTCAGTATTACTCAACGCTTTTAGCTATATGGCGTTGAGTGAGTAGACTACACTCAACGCCTGTGGACTTAACCACTTTTCTGTCTAGCCAATAGTTAGGCTTAGACTAACCAAGCTATACTCAACGCTTTTACTTATCTGGCGTTGAGTGAGTAAGCGTCACTCAATGCCTGTGGACTTAGGCGATTTCCAGTAAATCCAGCATCTTCCCTTGCATCTGATATTTAGTGAGTAGACTTCACTCAACACATGTGGACTTAACCGAATTCCTGCACCTGGCGTTGAGTGAGTAAGCTTCACTCAATGCCTGTGGACTTAGGCAAATCCCTGCATGTCCAGCATTTTTTTGTGTCCACCTGTCCAATCACTTGGAATACATGTTCTATCAATGTTTCAAGGACAACCTACATGCATGAACTTAAGCACACATCAAATACAACTTTATGTATATCATTGACATGATTGACTTCTTCAAATCTGGGACATTGTGGGCAATGGACCCAACAGTTATGTTGTAAGCCTAAGTGTAGGGTTATACAGAGGGCCTTTATATAGGATCCTAAAGTGGATCTGAGGTTGTGTTGCGGACAGCTTGAGGTAGGCCTTGTTGAAGTCTGAGGCAGGGTTTTGTTAAAAACCCGAGGTAGGATATTGGAGTGGATCTGAGTTGTAAGATCAATGATCTGAGAAGTTTTGGAGGAGGTTGCCTAGTCTAGCACACTGCTAAATAGGTGGTGAGGGATAATGATGTACCAATACTCTAGGGAACCACTATAAATCTTCTGTGCTTGTGTGTATTGGTCTTTACTTTCTGTTCTTTGCACTAGTTAGCTGAATTAATTTAAAAAGCCTAAAATTAGCAAAGCACCTATTCATCCCACCCCCTCTAGGTGACTTAAACTACCCATATTCATTCAGGTACATCCAGATAGCTAGCATCACGGGGGAGGGAAATCATTGGTTGGTTGGGCTTTGGAAATGGGCTTTTGGAAATGAGAAGGGTTTGGCTTGGTAGTCTTTTGCCAATGTCCCACTCCCAAAGCACCTTACTGATTTCAAAGGCCCAATGGGGTGTGGGAGGTGGTGCCCAAGTGTTTATGGTGATGGGGAAAATTCTTTATTTGAATTTTCAAAAAATGTGTTTTTTTGTGAGTTTGACCAAAGTTAACCCTAGGGTGGGTCCCTCATATAGGTCAAGGCCAATGTAGGTCCAAGCCATCGAGGGATGGGTCAAAGTTGGGGTACTATGGTAAAATTGGTGTCGGTACGCTTCTTGGTGCAAAAAACGGCTTGGTTTGACCATAGTTTGACCACCCGTCATCAGGGTTGACCTCAACGGACTTTGTTGCCCTCATATTAATCATACAAATCCAATGCCTCTAATCGGGGTCAAATCAAAATTTATTTGCTCAATATTCAAAATTTGTACGTCATGACGCGCTACTAAACCAAAAATTGTCATATTCGTCATATGACTTTGGATTAAAATGAAACGAGTCTCATCGCACTCGTATTGATTATACAAGTTTATTGGAATTGGCAGAACTCAAATCAGGGTTCTTAAGCTCAAGATTCCAATTAGGGTCACCTCCTACCTCTTTTGGGCCTTGGATAGGTGTTCGTGTCACTTATTTAGTCTACTAGGGTTCTAGTGACCCAATAAAAGTCCGGACGTTACACCGACTACTAAGATAGATTCTCCATTTGCAAGAATTTGATTTACAGATCTAAGACAAGAAGGGAGCAGAGAACTTAGCGGTCGACCACCTCTCAATGTTGGAGAATCCGGCTGCATGAGCATTAGTGGAGGCTGAAATTAACAACAAATTTCCTGAAGAGCGCCTCCTCGCCATGGATAAGATAATGACTACTTTCACCCTTTGGTACGCGGATCTTGCCAACTATTTAGTGGCATGGGTCATTCCAAAAAATTATTCAAGTTAACAAAAGAAGAAAATGTTTTCGTACTTGAAAAATTATTTTTGAGAGTACCCCTTTTTATTTCGTGTCTGCGCGAATCAAGTAGTAAGAAGGTGTATATCGAGCGAGGAAAGCATCCAAATTTTGTGGCACTACCACGAGGGGCCTGCCGGTGGACACTACCAGGCGAACCAAACCGCAAGGAAGGCACTAGAAGTGGGCTTCTATTGGCCCACCTTATTAAAAGACGCTCACACTTTTGTGAGCAATTGCGATAGCTGCCAACGGATAGGTAACATTTCTAATCAGGATAAAATGCCCCAAAATATATTTTTAGGTTTTGAAATTTTTGATTTATGGGGATTAGATTTCATAGGTCCGCTATCTCCATCTTATAATAATAAATATATTCTTGTTGCGGTCGATTATGTGTCTAGGTGGGCAGAAGCACGAGCTCTTCCCACCAACGACACGAGTCATCAAATAAATTTTAAAAATTATTTTCAAGAATTGGCACAACACGTGCACTAGTTAGTGATAGAGGCACACACTTTTGTAACAACCAACTTGCTACAATTTTAGCTAAGTATGATGTTACGCAAAAAAATTCTACCGCCTATAACCCACAAATAAATGGCCAATTGGAGGTAGTTAATTGTGCATTGAAAGGAATTTTAGAGAAAACGGTGTAGGTCAATAGGAAGGATTGATCAGAAAAATTAGACGATGCTTTATGGGCTTATCGGATGATGTGCAAGACCGCCATCGGTTGTACACAGTACTGGTTAGTTTATGGCAAAACATGTTATTTACCGGTAGAACTAGAGCACCACACGTATTGAGTGCTCAAATTCCTAAATCTAGATTTAAACTTAGCCTCTGAAAATTAGAAATATTAATTAAATGAATTAGATGAATGACGTGCAAATGTCTATGAAAATAATAAATTTTATAAGGAGAGAACTATGTTTTATCTTGATACAAAATTAAAATTCCTAAATCTTTTTTGCCTGGAGATCTAGGCTCCGTTTGGGGGGACTTATTTTCACCGGTCAAGCGGTCACGACCGCATGAACCAGGACTTAATTAAGATCCGATTCATGCGGTCATGACCGCTTGACCGCTGAAAATAAGTCCCCCCAAACAAAGCCCTAGTCTTTTTTAATTCTAGACTTAGGCTTTTTCTCGGGAAATAAAAATTTCATTAGTCCGGCCCTTTTGTATTTAAAGAGGTTTGGTCATACAGGACCATCCTAATGGAACACCAGAAAAAAGGCTCATTTAAGGTTAACAGGCACCGTTTGAAATTATATTACCCCAACGACCCTTCGATCGGAAAAATTAAAGCACTTAACCTTCCAAATTTTTAAATATTCATCACTTAGTCAAGCTACGTGACGATAAACAAAGCGCTTGTGCGAGCCACCTCATAATTATCCGTTTGTACTTTTTGTTTGTTTAAACATGTTTTATAATTTTTTTCTTAGGCTATAAGCGACCACCCCGACGACCAATCAGGGAAGCTTCCTTATAACCTCTCTTGTTATTGTTTTTTTTAATTATAATCCTGCACTTCATACTTAATTTTAAACATTATGGACAATCTTTAAATTTAAGTATGTGGGTGTAGTTTTGTACTTTAATTTAAAAAAAATAAAAAAAAAGAATGATAATTTTTAGATGTTTCTTTTCAATTATATAGCAAAAATAACAAAAAAATAAAAACCAAAAATCACAAAAAAATTAGAAAATCAAAATTTAATTTCCTAGAAATGGAGATTTGGGCTTGCCATCCCATCATTTCCTCTAGTACATGTGCGAACCTCTCACAGAGTGGATCTTGGGAAGTCTAGGAATTAACAAAAAAAGGAAAATTAACTTGTTTTTCATTAAGTTTCTATCAAAAATTTATATCCCTTGCTCAATTGTAAATTTCAAGAAAATTAATTTTTTACATGTGGAATAGGATTTTTTGTGCTAGAATAGCTTTTGAATCTTTTGAATAAAACTGTTGGGCATGCTATGTTTCTAGTCAAACACATGCATTAGGGTAGTATTTGTGTAGAATTAATTTCTTTGCATAAATCTAAAAATTATGATTTTTCTATTTACGTAGAGATATTTTATATTACTTCTAAATTGAATTTGGTCTTATCAAAAATTAGTTTTGGTGAGTGTGTAGAAGATCGTCAGAAAGCTATTACTTGGTTTGAAAGGAAGAGTGTCCTTTCTCGATGTCTAGAACTTGTCTTTAGCTGCCTTCGAAACATTTGCACTTTATATTAATTAAATTTTGCAGAAATGATTTAGGTCTTTCTTTAGATATTTTGAGTCTTTGCACCCAAGCCCAAAATCATTGCATTTGTTTACATAAATTTGAGCCTTTAACCTTCTTTTTGATCCACCCCCACTATTTCATCACCAAAGCCAAAAAGCCAAACCTAATTTCACACTTAAACTCTTGAACTTGAATACGAAAAAAAATAGGTTTTATGTTTGTGACATGGTGAAAAGCCAAAAAGACAAGCAAATTTTTATGGGAGGTTGTTTGAAAAGGAAAAAATGGGCTTAAGTAAAATTTCAAAATGGAAATCCCAAAAAGAAAAAATGGTAAAGATTTTAAAGAGCGCTCCTCTTAGCAAAACTTAACTATGGGGTACGACTCTCTTATCTTTATGGTACTTATTTTCATTTTAGCTCAAAAATATTATATTTAGGTGTGAACAGCCATCATGTTTACCTTTGTCTTACCTCACCCTTAAACTCAAGTCTTACGTTACATCCTACTTAAGTCTTAAAGGATTCGTAGAATTGGTTAATGACAAGTGTAATGGATAAGGTGTGAACATGCAAGCCTATGGCCATCATTGGAGGCCCTAGAGCGTCGACATTGAGTAATTCAAATCTCAACAATCATGCTACTTTCTCCCTGGACATAACTTTGAGATTTGCCAATGACTCTATTTAAAAGTAAAAATAAATCATTGAAACATATTTTCAAAAATCCATAAGCAAGATCATATGCCAAGAAAGTTTTTCTGCTAGAATTTCTACACATGCCAGCACAAGACTAAGCAGTTCACTCTTTTGTTTTCAAAATACTAACTAGCATTAGATTTTCTTACCCTTATGAAGAATGATTTGCTCGGGATAAGCAAACAAGTAAGTTTTTATGGGGTATTTGATTGGACTTAAATTATCTTTATTTTAATTAGTATTTTATTATTTAAGTAATCAAGTAATGTTCATTTTATTTGAATTTTAATCTAAAACATGTTCTTTTCTAATTTCTGGCTAAACTTGACTGCAAATAACAGTTTGTAGCAAACTGGTAGGTTCAGGAGTTTAATTGGAGCAAAATTGAAGAAAAGTAAAATTACACGCCCGATCATGAGCATGTACTTGGGGTGTGACTGCCAGGTCACGCCCAAACCCGCCATTCGATACAGAAAGTCGTGTCACGTCAATTAAAATTACACGCCCAAGCCACGCCTATGACTCCCAAGGGTCACGCTCGTGACCAGCGGGCATGACTTCCAGGTCGTGCCCCTGACCCGCCTTCCGATGACTCCGACTGTGCTCCAGATATCATGCCTAAGACACGCCCATGACCATCATGGTCATGCTCGTGTAAATAATGCAAATATATCAGTCGTTACACGTCTAGCCCGCCAAAAGTTCCCACCAAAAGCCAAAAGAGAGAAGACACTCCCCAGGTCAGGGGCATAACCATGACAAAACTCCCCGAGTTAAATCCAGATCGCACCGGCTCCGCCTACAGCATTCACGACCCAAACACACCCTAGGTCATGGACATGACCAGGGGGCGTGTAACCTGTATTTTTATGTTATAAAATGGCAACTCCTCCAGCCAGCCTGGGATTGAATTTTGGAGTCCAAGTTGCATTTTTTGTGCTAGTTCTAGCTATTTTAATCCTTCTTGTACTCTTCCTTTCCTTCAATTCTAGTTAGTGTGCAATTTTATTTTACTTTTAATCTCTTAGCATCTTGTACGTCCATTTGATCAAAAAATTTTGTGTACATGTGGTGTACCATGCCTATGGTCCCTAAATAAATACCCCATTCCCAACATAATTACGGAAATACCACTCCCCTAATTTTTCGTTTTCACGCCTCTTTCTGATTTTGCGACCTAGTTGCCCTCCGGAGGCCGTAAACATCACCTTTCTGTGATTCGATCATCAATCTCCTCCCGATCATGTCATAAAACGGGGAAATGCCTCCCAATGTCCACACTGCTCCTGTATTAGACGACGAAAATGATGCTTATGGCCCTGCAGACCATTGTTTCTCTTCAGTATTAGGTTCCAACGCAGGCTCCAGCCCAGACGGTAGTTTGTCGGCGGCAAATCCAGGTTTATGTCGGCCATTTTTGATGTTTTCTAGCGATTACATAGCTCAATGTTCTAATTTATGTATATTTATGTGTCCAGGTAATTTGAACAAGCCTCATAATACCCAAATATGTTGTTGATGAGCGGAAATGGCACCGGGCCAGCTAACACGGTGGGGGTGTTCGATCTCACAGGCTAGGAGAGGAAAGAGGATGAAGGTTGCGGGGGAAGAGGAAGGAAGGAAGCTTCTGAGTGCTCGAGAGTGGAGCAAGCAGCTTGTTCAAGGAGTTGCGGGCATAGAGGAGAGGAGAAGCTTGATCAACTGAGGGGGTTGATCAAGAGAGGAGGAGGTTGATCAGGAGCTGTCGAGCAGACGGTTACTCTTGACGGTTGTGCTTGCAGGTTGATGCCGAGAGAGCTGAGCTAAACCAGGAAGATGGGAGAGAGAAGGGGCCGCTAGCAGCGGCAACAGCAGACTTCGCCCGTCGCGGCTTAAATGCCACTCTTGCGACGAGCTTTCCTTTTATTAATAGCGAGAGTTACAAGCTTGCCAATACACCTTTACAACAAAGCGATAAAGGGGTACAAAAGGAAGCTGGCGGCTAAGGAAGAAGAATGCCAGAGGAGGCCGCGCTGACAGAAGGGCGAAGCTGGCAGGCCGTGCGGTTAAGCAAAGGAAGCAGACTGCGAGGACTGGAAATCCAGGTCGGCAGGCCGCGCGACTAAAGGCGCAGAGACGGGTGCGGTCTGAGAAACGGAGTCCGCAGGAGGGCTGGCTGGCTGACTTCGAGCGCGAGAGCGATGAGACCTCCGTAGATGCGATCCCTCATGTGAGAGGCATGGGGGCCTATTTATAGGCCCGGGGGGGGGGGGGGGGGTAACGACCACGGTGAGACGGTAACTTGAGCGAGATGGAGACGGAGTCCGCCGAGTCTGCACTAGACCGCGCAGACTGGTACTTGATACTGAAGCCTGAGGTGCTGGTAGAAATGGGAGACTCAGTGGCGGACTGCGATGCGGGTTCGCGGAGTCCGTCACTGCTGAGTTGGGACTATCCGCCCACTATTGGGCTGGCGGATGCTGGAAGCTATGTGGCGGACTGCGTGGAGAATCCGCAGAGTCCGCCACTGCTGAACTGAGCTGTAAGGGGATGCGAGCTGGAGAGTGCCCGCGTAGTCCGACGAGTTCGCACGAAGGTACGCGGACTGGGACTGCTTGAGGGAATCCCGGCTGTTGCTGGTGGGCTTCAGTGGTGAAGGCGGACTGGAAGTCGACCACACTTCAAGTTCGTCGAGCTCGCGAGGAACTGGGTACTGTTGCTGTTGATCTCTGCGCTTAGTTGGAGTCCGCACTCCTTAGGCGGACTGGCGAAGGGGGCTGCCCACGCTGCTGGGCGACAAAGGACATGCGGCCTGTTGCCGGCCTGGGCGAATAGGAGTCCGGATCCATCAAAGGAACATCTGTTGAGTCCAGCAGAGAGAGACCTGCGTATACAAACTCGCGGTTTAAACTGAAAAAGGAGCGGCCTGCAGAGGCGGACTGAAGGATCAGTCCGCGGACCCTGCGGACCCAAAGGAGGCTCGCGGTCTGGCTGGTCAGGCTGCCGAGACCAGCCAGGCCGTGCGGCCTGGGTGGACAGAGAACTCTGTCCGCCCAACCTAGGGCATCACGGCCTCCAGGAGGAGCCTGGGGCAGGCCGCGATGAGCGAGCTGGCTCCCTTAGGAAGGATCGCCGATTTCGGGGTTAACATAATTGAAAGTCCACCTAGTGTCAACCACCTTCACCTATGGGGGGGGGGGGGGAATAGGTGACGTGCAGCGTTTTTGCGGATTTAAAATTGTACCTGCACACAAAAATAAAACAGCACAGCAAATAGAGTACACAAGCTATTTATAGTGGTTCCCCGATTTGGGTGCATCCACTTTCCCCCTTCGACCTATCTCCCAACAAGGGATGACTCGGTCTCTTCACCAACAGGATTGAAATCCAATCCTTGCACTATCGGAAGGATCCCTTCCACACGTAGGAGTCAACACTCCCACACCACGGGTTGCACCCAACCCTTACAACTAGGAACCAACGTTCCTTTACAACAAATATGAAACAAGAATGTATAAGAAATACAAACAACTTTTGGAGACTAAGGTGTCCCTCTTCGTTCGATGACGTGTTCTTGAAGTAATCGAAGAGTCCACAACCCTAGATCTCACTTGGAGAGAATCTCCCCGGAACCGGCGGCGGCAAGAAGGGCGGCGGCTTGGTTCTCGGGATCGGTGGCGACAACGGTGTGCGGCTGCTGTACTTTGGAGATTCAAACTTCGTAGCAAAGCTCGCAAGGTCTCCCAAAGGTCACACTAGGATCGATCGTCTCGATCGATTCGGACGGGGAAGGTTTTCCCGATCAACAAATCAAGAGACAAGGGATCTCTGGTTAGACGCGTGAGACGCTACGCTTGGCTAAGCTTCTGTCGCCGGGAGATCTGGAAGAAACCATGATCTAGCAGCCGGCGATCGACCAGCACGAGCGGCGACGGCGGCGGCGGAGGTATCGCGATCTAGGTCACGTCGGCGGCTCGACTTTTTCAAATCTTCTTCGCTACTTTACTGTTCATTAATACGCGTGTATTTATACAGTAAAATACTCTTTTATGACCGTTATGGGTCCCACCTGAAGAAACCCTAAAAGCGGTTCAAAATAGAGCCTTAACATTTGATCCGGTCCAGTGGGATCCAAAAAATTGCCCAAGTCAAAATCGGCGAGAATCGAAGGTGATTCTCGTCGAATCGGCAAGAATCAAAGGTGATTCTCGTCGATTCGGCGAGAATCAAAGGTGATTCTCGTCGATGTTGACTTGTTTGCACGCTCTGATTTAGCCGGATAGAGACGGCGAGAATCAGCCAGTGATTCTCGACGATTCGGCAAAAATCACTAGTGATTCTCGTCGATTATGACTTAGCGTCAGAGTCGCACGCTTTGATGTAGCCGGATAGAGACGGCGAGAATCAGCCAGTGATTCTCGACGATTCAGAGAGAATCACTAGTGATTCTCGCCGAATCGGCGAGAATCACTTGGTGATTCTCGTCGATTCACACTTAGAAGATTTTTCGTCTTTCCACCCATGAGCTGCTCTTTGACCCATCCTTGCTCCTTGTCTGCTCTTGCAATATCACATCCCTGTACTTGAAAATAAGTACACTCCAATAGAGAGAGTACACGTAGGCCAACACACTGATCTGCTCAGCGAGGGATTACGTTGCGCAGACCCGTGTATATTGACCTACTGCACCCTGACATTGGTGTGCACTTAGCGTGGAATAACTGCAAGCACAACTTAAAAGGTTTCATCAAATACATTGTGAATTCATCTTAGCTTGACGGGAGGCTTCGTCAAATCCGGGTAATTGTGGATACTTTACCCAACAATCTCCCCCTATTTGACGAAGCCAAAATCCTACTAGCTAAGATGAATGCCACCATCCAGATAATATATACATCATATAGAATTTAAAAATGCGGTACAAGGAAATAGAAGCAAACAGATCAAAGCTTGAGTCAATAATAAATTCATATACATATATATATATATATATATATATATATATATATATATATATATATATATATATATATATATTCCCAAGATTGTTCATATAACAATAAGAAAAGATAGAAGTGTTCATGAGACAATGACAAGCTATAAATTTCTGTCTATTGATCTTTGGCTAGGTCATCCTTATGTTTTTGAGCCAAAAACTTCTTTCTTTGCCTCTCAACGTACTCCTTGGGCTTTGGATAGTATCTGGGAGGAGGAGCTTTATCTGCCACAGTGTTGGTCCTGAAGAAGATGTTCCGTTTAGCTTCATACGTCTTGTGCAGCTCCCACTCATGCTGGCTGTATACGTCGTTCCGATTGATTTCCCCTTTTTCTTGTAGCCAGAATGTGTCCAAGATGATACTCTTTGATACCGGACTCCACCTTTCGTTCCTTACTTCCTCCTCCTTCAATCTGATTCTCTTTTCAGCTTGCGTTTCCTTTGATGTCCCTTCTTGAGATTTTCTCTTGTCCCGAGCTTTTGCTAGGGCTCCTTGGTCAAACATTGCCATCAGGTTTGCCCTGGAGGTGGCCCTAGCAGCCCTATGAGCATCAGCTTCACTTAAAGGAGCTTCTTCAGCACTGGCTCCCTCATCAGCCGCAGTATTAATTTCAGGAGTAGGAATACCCTCAGGATTTTCAGGGATGTTAGCGCCTAACGCTTGTTTGAGCATCCACCAGCAACTGTCATAAACATATGTGTTTGACTGCTCAAAGTTTTTGATTATGATTTCTTGAAGCTCGGCCATCTTAGCTGTATATTCTTTCTCCCCCTTTTTGGCTTCGACTGCAATGGAGTTTGCATAAGAATGCAGTGACTCATCAATGTGCTTTGTAGTCCTGGAGAACTCGGTAACCAAGGCTTGTTGATTGGTGTTAAGAGTCACCATATTGCCATCAAACTTTTGAATGTTATTTGCTACGACATGAGCATTCTGATTTACTATTGCGAGAGTATCGGTGTTCCTTTTTAATCCGTCCATAAGAAGAGTTACAGCTTGGCCGGCCGCTGTATACTTATCTTCAAACTTCTTTTCCATCACGTCCAGTTTGTGATTGATCTCCACCACGTTCTTGAGCATGAGATTCTCAGATTTCTTAATTCTTTTTAACATTTTATTTTGAGCTTTCTCAAAAGATGCTTTGAGCTCATCCACGATACCTTAAATAACATTCACGGTGTGATTGGCTAGATCAGCTCGTAGTGGATGATCCTGAGGCATTCCTTGGCCTTGCTCTTCAGCAGATGCACTTGTAGAGCTGGACACGAGCACAGTCTCTAAGGGGGGAATACTTGCAGCCTCTGTAGATTTCTCGGAAGTACTAAGCAGTCTCTGCTGAGAGGGCTCCCCCTCCACTGTTGCACCAATGTTCTCAGGAACGATCTCAGGAGCGTGCTTGTCAGATGGAACTTCAGTGATGTCCTGAGGCTCCAATGCTTCCTGTCCCACATTTCCTTCTTCCTCATCCTCATCATCCATGAAATCATTCTCAGCTGCATCGTCTTCCAAACCTTCCTCAGCAGTCTCCTCTACATCACCTCCAGCTCCTAGATCGTTCAGATTCCGGGCCGCCTCATTTTCCATCACAGCTTCACTTTCTTCTTGTAGATCTGCAACTGCATCTCTAGCTATCTGAGAGATGCCAGATATGACGTTAGCAGAAGCGGGTAGAGGCTCCCCCTCAATTCCTGCAGTCAGTGCATCAGGAATTTCACTGGGGATTACTAAGGAATCAGCCATAGTTTCGTCCTCGGCTGGAGATACTTCTTGTTGTTCTACCACGACAGCCTGCCCAATGCGTCTCTCCCATCTGTCAAATACGCTCGAGTCCATTTTCTTCAAGTAATGCAGTGGAACTCCTTTACTCATGTCATACCTATCTCCGTTTAACTGATTGAGATATAGACTGATGATTCGGCCAAAGCTAGGAGATCTGAGAGTGTCCTTTATCTTCTCAAAAAGCAATGCCCCCCAGTTGAATCTTTTTCTGCAGACAATTGCCACAAGGATCTTGAACATGTCCGCAGTGAAAGATATGGTACCTAAACACCTAGAGGGAGGGGGTGAATAGGTGACCTAATCCTTTTCTAACTTTGTTGGTAGCTACTTAGTTAAATCACAGAGTTCTAACTACTTTTGCACAGCAAACAGCAATAACAAAACATACACAGCACAATCACAGCACAGCACACAGTGTTTTATAGTGGTTCCCCAAGATATGGGTACATCCACTTTCCCCCTTCGCCTATCTAGCAGTGTACTAGATTCGGCCAAACTCCTGCACTGTCTCAGAACCCAAATTGGTTCCTACCTCAGGCCCAAAGCCTTACAACTCAGCTTTATCCCAAAGCCTACACTCAGCCAATCAAGGCCTACACTCAGCCAATCCAAGGCCTACACTCAGCCAACAAGGCCTACACTCAGAGATCACAATCTCCTACACTCAGGCTAACAAGCCCTACCCTCAGCCTTTATAAATATAGGCTTACAATCACTCAGATCCAATGGATCCTACAAGTTAAAAATGTAATACAAGTAATAACTCTACAACTCAGAATTAAAGGAGGGGAGTTGAGAGATTCTTGATGAGTTCTTGGAAGAACTCAGCTGGATTCACCCTGACTTAGCTTTCTTCAAAGCTTCTTGAGTAGAACTGAATAAGGCTGAATCCTCTGCAATTGTTCCTTGACCTCTGCCACTTAAGAATCAGAATTGAATCTGAATCCTTCTTCTCAGCCTAGTTCCAGAGGCTGATTTCTTGGATGGAGCCCTCTCTCTCCAACTTCTTAGATCTGTACTTGGACTGCAAGATCTTCTTGTGTTGATACTCAGTATATCACTTTTCTGATTACTTAAATAATCTGTACCACTTGTTAATAACTTGATCAACTCTTTCAACAACAGTTTCTGTAAACTGTGGGTGCCTATTTATAGGCCTTCTTCATGGTAACCGGCTGGTCCGGTTCATAACTGACTTCTGACATCTCTGACAGTTGCTGTAGACCGGCTGGATCGGCAGCTGTCATGTCAACCAGTCACTTCTTGAAAATCTCTAACAGTCAGTAAGTGTCGAGACTTTCTGTCTTAAAGTGTCGACACTTATAGTCCAAGTGTCGACACATGTTGTGTAAGTGTCGACACAAGTCTACAAGGTGTCGACACAATTCCTTGTATGTCTCGACACAGATTCTTCTGCATGTGTCGACACTGAAATTGAGTGTCGACCCAAATACTTGTTCTTCTAGCTTTTGCTGAATTCTTCTAAGTGTCGACACATCTCCTTTGTGTCGACACAACTTCTTGTGTTGAATCTGTCTAGTGTCGACACTGCTTCTTGGTGTCGACACATAGTCTTCTATGTTGAAACTTGCTGAGTGTCGACACAGCTCCTTGTGTCGACACACCTTCTTGTTGTTGAGACTTCAGCTGAGTGTCGACACATTCCCATAGTGTCGAAACTTGTACTTAGAATAATTTGTTGTTCTTTCTGTTCTTTGCTAAGTGTCGACACAGCTCCATGTGTCGACACTTTCTTCAAGTGTTGAGTCTTTAGCTGTGTGTCGACACATTGTTCTGGGTATCGACACATACTTCAAATGTTGACTCTTCTGTTGAGTGTCGACACATTGTGTTGAGTGTCGACACTTACTTCAAGTGCTGACTCTTCTGCATAGTGTCGACACATTGTGTTGAGTGTCGACACTTGTACTTAGACTCTGCAGACTTTTGCTGAGTGTCGACACAGCTCCAAGTGTCGACACTTTCTGGTGTAGACACAGCTTCACTGAGTGTCGACACAGCTCCTTGTGTCGACACTTTCTGTCTGCACTTTTCTTCACTGAGTGTCGACACAGCTCCAAGTGTCGACACTTTCTGTCTGGTGTCGACTCTGCATCCCAGGTGTCGACACAATGACTCCAAATGTCGACACATCTTGTCTGGGTGTCGACACAAGTCTTCTTAAGTGTCGACACTTTCCCTCTGGGTGTCGACACATGGACTTAGAAACTTTTTGCTTCAGTCCAGTACTTTCTTAACCTGCACAAGTAACTCAAACATACATCAAATACATTATGATGTATATCATTGAGTTGGGTGAGGCTTCTTCAAAGCAGGTACATTTGACCAATGTACCCAACACGCAGAGATGTGGTCATGAGAGCCCGATTTGCATAAGAGTACTTTCCCAATGATGTCTGACAGAAGTTTCCCCTCCTCATTCATATCCTTTCGCTTTATCGATCTAGTTCCTCGAGCGAGTCCACAGAATAATAATATCCTGGTTTTATCCTGTTCCTCCAGATAATTCTCGTGCGCAGAGCTAGTGAGCTGCAGGTATTGGGTCAGCTTGCTTGCAGACATCTTGATCTTTGCCCCTGCAACCTTGCTCTTGATGAGAGTCTTCATTCCGGAGTTTAGCGGTTGCGAAGAACTCCATCACTTCCTTGTCCAAGATTTTACAGGGGTGCTCCAGTATGAATGAGAGTCCAGCCTCTTCAAGCATGATAATGATGTTTCTGAATTCATCAGAAGCATGTGAGAACCCTGTTCGAACCAACTCACAACCAGTGACCAGGCCGGCGGTTGTCCTTGGAGCCATCGCAAGACTGAAATCCCAAGACTACGCCTAATCAGGAATCAAGAGGGAAGCTACACTAAGAGTAAGTCACTGTAAGGGTGAGAAAGTGGTTACCCAAGACCGTAGAAGGTGAGAATCGACGGAAACGACGGGAAACCGGAAGAAGATCGCGACTTTGGTCGATCGAACCCGCCGAGACTTGGACGAGCGCCCTGGACGCGAGCGGAGTGATCTACGGAGGGAATAATCGGCGAGTTGCCTGCTTGATATCAACGGAAGAAAAGGCGGGAGTCCTGCGGTCGTCGACGGAAGGGGAAGAATCGGCGAGTTTCCTTCGGTGAGCTTCCTGCGGAATATGAAAGGTCGGCGGGATACTGTGCGATATCGACGGGTTTAAAGGGGTTTTAACGGGTTTCTGTGTGAAGAGCAAAATGCTAAGGTTCGGCGGGAGTTTGTCTACGTCGAAATCGAAGGGATTCTTTAATAGGAATCTACGGGTTAAGAGGCATGCCGGATTCTCAAAGTCTTCTGATATCAAGACAATTTAAAAAATCTTCTAAATATGTATATATATTTCTTAATGCCAGTCTATTTAGGGTTTGAACGGAGTTTTTCCATACATTTCTTGATGCCAATTGTAAGTTGTAGTGATTTCCAATGACACATCTTCGTTAGTTTTCAGTGAACTGATTTACGCCTGTAGATGTTAGTTCTCGAATCTACCAGTGGAATTACCGATAAATCTTCATTGATGTATCTAAGGTTTATGTTTACAGTGTTAATCTATCCTTAGGTGTACACACATATATGTGCATATATATATAAATATATATATGTAAATGTCGAGACAATATGACTCAAGTCTTGGAGCTGATCAAAAATACCTGGGATTATGAGAGTTATCATTTAGCCCCTCTGGTTAAAACATACCAGGTGCTCAATGTGAGTATGCCCATGTAGATATCACTTCTGTTATTCCAGATGCTTGTTCCAATTCAGTCTTGAAACATCTACTGTCTAGTTCCCATCATATTTACGGGAACCTAGACTACCCCGCAAAAGAGAGTTACTTTACCTTAGGAACCAAATACATATTGGGTCCTAGGTTCTTGTTAGCATAAACACACGAATGCCTTCCCTCAGAAATCCTGTCAGGAAGACTACCTCTGCCCAGAAGATGTGGATAGGCCCTTGCCCTTGACACAGAGGGGTTGTGCCAACAGTCTATGGCAAAGTGTCCCACCTTGCCACAGCACCAACACGTGTGAATGTTGTATCTCCGTTTCTGACCTGATCTAGTGACTGAGGTAGTCATGAGCCTAGGTCCAAACGGGATAGATCTGGATCTGCTCCCAAAATTGCCTCTTCCACCGTGACACGTGGAAGGGTGGAAGGAATGCATCTAGCGAGCGTCAAGAGGCCTGGGAGGTGGTGCCTTCCTTTCAGTCAGCCCCCTTCCTGAGGCCCCATGAGAACTTACATCATGATGTCTAACCTCCCTTTCCTATGTCCTTGGGTGGAGAGAATAGTTCTGAGAGCTGATACCAGCAGATTCATGCCGAGTAGGGGCAGTGGCCGAGAATACAAAGGGCTCAGAATGAGCCTTAGGTATTCTCTCATGGGTGGCCATGACGGCCCTTGCACTATGGGTGTCTCCACATGAGGACAGATCACCCTTGCAGTGACCACGATTATTCCTGTGATCATACCTGAAGGCATGATGAGTACCCTTCCTGCTTGGAGTGGGGGGTCGGAATACCGTTTCCCCATTTCTCCATGAATTGATAATTCGGGAGATCCACCCATTTTCTTCCTTTCTCTTCATAGCATCAACCTTGGAAAAGTTAGATACTATCCTTTTCTCATTCTCTAAACTACTCTCTAGATCTGAGATTTTAGAGTCCTTGACCTTGTTGGATGCCAATTGGAGAACCAACAAGATCTTCAGCCGAGCAATCTCCTGAGCTTGCTCTTCAACAAGTAGGTTGCTTTTCTGAAGGGCTCTCTTCAGGGAATCAGGATTTTCTGAAGGGAAACAGTTCCTGTCTTCAGGAACTTCAAGAGAGACGGGGCAAGATGAAGAAGTTACCTGCTCTTCAGTGTTTTTGTCACTAGCGCCAGTGACCGTTGTGTCATCCTCATCAGAACTGCTTTCCTTAATTTCTTCTTCAGTCTCTGACAAGGACACTGGAGCTCTGATGCTGTCCGATTGATCCTTGCCTTCATCTTCAGAGGCGAGGACCCCCACATAGGCTTCATCCTCTAGTTGATAGCAGATCCCAGCTTTCTTTGATCCCCCCATTAGCTCTGAGATCATTACCCACATAGATTTGGCTGTCCCACATTTTTCCAATCTAGAGCGAGAAGGTCCAGACCAGACATCCATGATAATCTGACGAATCATCTTGTCCAGATTAAATAATGAGAGTTCCGTCTCCGACATCTCAGCAATACACTTGGGCACTTGGATATTCTTTCCAGAGCCGGAGGTCTTCATAGGAATAAAAGGACCCTCTTCCAGGATGAAAGATGCTCGAGGATCGATAGCCTCCAAGTGATATGACACTCTCATCTTCCAGACGGGATAATACTCCTTTGTGCATGTGGGAAGTCTTAGTGGAGAGATCTCATGATCCAGCTCCATGCTTCTGACACTGGTGGCAGGATTCTACTCAAGGTGTAAACCTTTTTGATGAGTAACCTGGCTCTGATACCACTTGAAAGTCCACCTAGTGTCAACCACCTTCACCTATGGGGGGGGGGGGGGAATAGGTGACGTGCAGCGTTTTTGCGGAATTAAAATTGTACCTGCACACGAAAATAAAACAGCACAGCAAATAGAGTACACAAGCTATTTATAGTGGTTCCCCGATTTGGGTACATCCACTTTCCCCCTTCGACCTATCTCCCAACAAAGGATGACTCGGTCTCTTCACCAACATGATTGAAATCCAATCCTTGCACTATCGGAAGGATCCCTTCCACACGTAGGAGTCAATACTCTCACACCACGGGTTGCACCCAACCCTCACAACTAGGAACCAACGTTCCTTTACAACAAATATGAAACAAGAATGTATAAGAAATACAAACAACTTTTGGAGACTAAGGTGTCCCTCTTCTTTCGATGACGTGTTCTTGAAGTAATCGAAGAGTCCACAACCCTAGATCTCACTTGGAGAGAATCTCCCCGGAACCGGCGGCGGCAAGAAGGGCGGCGGCTTGGTTCTCGGGATCGGCGACGACAACGGTGTGCGGCTGCTGTACTTTGGAGATTCAAACTTCGTAGCAAAGCTAGCAAGGTCTCCCAACGGTCACACTAGGATCGATCGTCTCAATCGATTCGGACGGGGAAGGTTTTCCCGATCAACAAATCAAGAGACAAGGGATCTCTGGTTAGACGCATGAGACGCTACGCTTGGCTAAGCTTCTGTCGCCGGGAGATCTGGAAGAAACCACGATCTAGCAGCCGGCGATCGACCAGCACGAGCGGCGACGGCGGCGGCGGAGGTATCGCGATCTAGGTCACGTCGGCGGCTCGGCTTTTTCAAATCTTCTTCGCTACTTTACTGTTCAAAAATACGCGTGTATTTATACAGTAAAATACTCTTTTATGACCGTTATGGGTCCCACCTGAAGAAACCCTAAAAGCGGTTCAAAATAGAGCCTTAACATTTGATCCGGTCCAGTGGGATCCAGAAAATTGCCCAAGTCAAAATCGGCGAGAATCGAAGGTGATTCTCGTCGAATCGGCGAGAATCAAAGGTGATTCTCGTCGATTCGGCGAGAATCAAAGGTGATTCTCGTCGATGTTGACTTGTTTGCACGCTCTGATTTAGCCGGATAGAGACGACGAGAATCAGCCAGTGATTCTCGACGATTCGGCGAGAATCACTGGTGATTCTCGTCGATTATGACTTAGCGTCAGAGTCGCACGCTTTGATGTAGCCGGATAGAGACGGCGAGAATCAGCCAGTGATTCTCGCGATTCGGCGAATCACTAGGCTCGCCGAGGCGAGAATCACTTGGTGATTCTCGTCGATTCACACTTAGAAGATTTTTCGTCTTTCCACCCATGAGCTGCTCTTTGACCCATCCTTGCTCATTGTCTGCTCTTGCAATATCACAGCCCTGTACTTGAAAATAAGTACACTCCAATAGAGAGAGTACACGTAGGCCAACACACTGATCTGCTCAGTGAGGGATTACATTGCGCAGACCCGTGTGTATTGACCTACTGCACCCTGACATTGGTGTGCACTTAGCGTGGAATAACTGCAAGCACAACTTAAAAGGTTTCATCAAATACATTGTGAATTCATCTTAGCTTGACGGGAGGCTTCGTCAAATCCGGGTAATTGTGGATACATTACCCAACAATAATCCCCGCACTTTTTAAGTTCCGAATAGAACTTCGAAAAAGTTGGAGACCCGCGGAAATCGTGATCCACCCCAACGGAAAGAGAAGGGGGGCAAGGAGAGATAGAACCTGAAGACTCTCCTCAGGAGTTTGGAGCTGCCTGTCTATTTTTCTGCAAGAGGAAAGTTAGGGTAGGCATGTATGGGGAGGTGCACCTTGTACGTACCTGAGTTTTGCCTTTGCAAAAATGAAGAAGATGTGTCTTCCACTAAGTTCTGCAAAATGATGGTGAGGAAAACATAGGAGCGTAATAACTTGCAAGTACCTGGGAGAGGGCTTGCAAGTATTTGCTAATCTCTGCAAGAGGAAGAGTTAGGAGCAAACAAGATATGAAAGTAGCTTGCAAGTACCTGGGAGAAGACTTGTAAGTGTTTGCTGCTTTCTGCAAAGTGAGAGTTAGAAGCAGGTAAAACATGAAAATAGCTTGCAAGTACCTGAATGAGGCTTGCAAGTGTTTGCTAACCACTGCTAAAAAAGAGTGAGCATCAGACATAGAACAATGAATTAAACTGCAAGTATCTGGATGAGACTTGCAGGTGTCTGTTGATCTCTACAAAGAGAAGAGTTAGATGCAGATAATATATGAAAGAAGCTTGCAAGTACCTGAGAGAAGGCTTGCAAGTGTTTGCTAATCTCTGCAAGGAGAAGAGTTAGGAACAAACAAAATATGAAAATAACTTGCAAGTACCTGGAAGAAGGCTTGCAAGTGTTTGCTGCTCTTTGCAAGAAGAAGAGTTAGGAGCAAACAAAATATGAAAATAACTCGCAAGTACCTGGAAGAAGGCTTGCGAGTGTTAACTATTGATGAGATAAGGCCGATATGACCAAATGGCAAGGAAAATGCCTGATGAACTCTTTATCATGAAGCCCAGATCAATAAATCTTGCGTTAACTGCTGATATGGCTGGATGGTCATGTCAGATTAGCAGAGAAGTAACTTGACGAATTCTGCCAATCTTAACTAGATTGCAATAGCATGGCTTGATGATCGAGAAGAGTAAGATTCTTTGACCAATGTTTGATGCCATTAGTATTTGGTGAGAGTGACGAATAGCGCTTGTGAATCATCATCTGATAGAGCTTGAGCAAGCAATGCATATGAAATGAGCGTAAGCAAAGCGAATGTTTGCTAATCCTTTTGAGAGGTCGGATTAACCTGTTCACCTGTGAAAGAAGGCAGTTGACAAAAAGAGGGCTATACTCGGAAGTGACTAAAGAAGGCTGGATGCTGCCACAGGTGTTCCCTGTGGGCCTTATGCATCGCTTGCCTGAGAAAGATCATCCCGAGTATAGTCCTACTCAAAGCGGGCTGGCCGCGCATCCTCTAGGAGGGCACAAAAGAGAAAAGCAAGGAGAATCCTGAGAAGGATCGCTAGATGCACTGCTCTCTTGCCTCGGGTACAATCATCACTGATCAATGAGACTAGTTACGCCAAGTGGCATCTTGCTTGTCTGTGGATTGATCAGTGGAATTGTGGGAACCCGCGAAGGCACGGATCGAGAGTACCAGAGAGTGTCCGGTCATCACAGTTGTGAGATGATCAAAGAGACAAGGTTACGCTTGATCGCCATTGCTTGTCAAGCAAAGATCACCGTAACTGTAATGTATCCTTCGCGAAGCACAGCAGAGCTAACCCATGGGGCTCCCCTAGCACACACTCTGTGTCAGATGCCGGCTAGGATCCAAAGTCTGAAGCCCAACGTCGTAGATTGAACGGCTCCCACAACACATATGGGTATACTCCCGCCATATGTGGTCGAAGCGGTGGTGCCAGAGAACAAACTATGGAGGGAGCATTCCAGACTTGGCGATATCTCATTGGTGTAGTGATCTCTTTGGCAAAGAGAAAAAGATAGAGGAGGAAGCATCACAAGAGGGGAACTGTGTCAGTATAAGATCCCAGATAAAAGCTTTATTGAAAAGCAAGAATGAACACTGAGAAGTGTTTTGCAAAATGAAAATGCTTGAATGGGTAAGAGTAGAGATAAACCATCATGGTTGTGAGGAGCTTTGTGGAGCAGTGATGTCCATTGTTGGCTTATAATAGCCTTCCAAGCACACCCTCGTCGTCGGCATCGAAGCACTCGATAGTGTTGTTGACGACAAGAAGAGGGGGTTCTTCAACTAGGTTCACTCCTTTTGAGGAGCAAGGAACATCTGCAACTTCTTTGCCCTTTGAGGTTACAGGATCAGGGCGATCATCTTTGGGAAGTAGATCCCGCATCTTACCCTGCCGGAGCATCCTTTGCACGAGCTGGCGGAGTGCTCAGCAGTCTTCTGTTAGGTGGCCTGACTCCTTGTGAAATTCACAGTATGGTTCGGAGTCTCTAGACCTTTGATCGGCTGGTCGATAAGGCTTCTTGTAGTTTGCCCTATCTTTCATAATCTCGATTACTTCTTGCATGGCCTCATCGAGATCAGACTCATGCAAGTCATTGTCTTGTCGGTGATGAACCGCTGCTGCTTGTGAAGACGGAGCTAGTGGTAGCAATGGGTCTCGAGCACGTTCACGGCTCGGGAAGGAGTATCGAAGGCGCTGAAGCCTTCTCTCTTTTCTTGAATGAGATGGGAAATGTTTGTAAGGAGACCTCGGAGGCTGCTTGCGAAAAGGATCTTTCTCTGTTAAGAGCTTGGAGACGAAGCCTGGGTTGCTTTTTTTGCCTCGGATGTACGAGTTGGCTAAGGCAATCAACTCTTGGTATGTTCTTGGAGCTCGGACATTGGCTTCAAATTTGAGAGGCCCATCACGAAGACCGTGGATAAGAGCCACTCTGTACATTTCTTGATCAACAATTTCGATGTCCAAAATCTCTCTTTGGAATCGATCAACAAACTGAGACCAAGTTTCATCGCTGCGCTGCTTGATCTCAAAGAGGGCTTCAGGACCGCCCTTTCTCTTGGATGAGGTAGAGAAACTGAGCAAGAACTCCCTTCGCAGATCAATGAAGGAAGTGATGGAGTGAGGATGAAGGCCATAGAACCAGTCCCTCACTTGCCCATCAAAAGTAGTGACAAGGAGCTTGCACTTAGTTGCATCTGTAAGGGTTTTGAGAGCAACGACTGACTTAAAGGCTTGAAGGTGCTTCACTGGATCGGTCTCTCCAGTGTAGATTGGCAGTCGAGGCTCTCTGAAGTTTGCTGGAGTAGGTTCGTGGCGAACATTCTCTGTGAATGGTGAAGGTTCTTCTTGATCTCCTACAGCATAAGGAAAGAAAGGGGCATAAGCTGTAGCTGCAAAAGAAGCAGGAGGATAAAAAGGAAAAGTTGCTGCAGGAGGAGCAAAGGCAGGAGCTGCCGGGTAGGGATGACTTCCCTGAAAATTGAGAAATCTAGCAGGACTCCCCCGGGCTGCTTCCCGAAAGAAGTTTTGGCGAGCAACAAATTCTTCATCTTGAGGTCGCAGAGGAGCTGCAGGACCTTGCAGGAAGGTTGCTGTGAAAGGAGGAGGATAGACTGCCGGGCAAGCTAGAGGATAAGCTTGCCGACGATCCAAAGTTGGGGCTAGATTGATCGGAGCAGCTGGAGCAGCTGCTGGTTGAGAGTCTAGTCGCTGTGTGATCACATCAAATATTTGGTTGATCGCTTGGAACTGTTGAGCATTCTCACGACGCGTCTGCCCAAAGGCCTCCCAGAGAGGATCATCTCTAGGACTTGGAGCAAAGTTCTCGGCTGGTTGGGTGTCTGTCATGGCTAACTATCGTTGTTCACCGTCTGATCGGATCTGAAGGCCGCGTGTTAACTGTTGATGCGCGGAAACGGCACCGGGCCATCTAACATGGTGGGGGTGTTCGATCTCACAGGCTAGGAGAGGAAAGAGGATGAAGGTTACGGGGGAAGAGGAAGGAAGCTTCTGAGTGCTCGAGAGTGGAGCAAGCAGCTTGTTCAAGGAGTTGCGGGGATAGAGGAGAGGAGAAGCTTGATCAACTGAGGGGGTTGATCAAGAGAGGAGGAGGTTGATCAGGAGCTGTGGAGCAGACGGTTACTCTTGACAGTTGTGCTTGCAGTTGATGCCAAGAGAGCTGAGCTGAGCTAGGAAGATGGGAGAGAGAAGGGGCTGCTAGCAGCGGCAACAGTAGACTTCGCCCGTCGCGGCTTAAATGCCACTCTTACGACGGGCTTTCCTTTTATTAATAGCGAGAGTTACAAGCTTGCCAATACACCTTTACAACAAAGCGATAAAGGGGTACAAAAGGAAGCTGGCAGCTAAGGAAGAAGAATGCCAGAGGAGGCTGCGCGGACAGAAGGGCGAAGCTGGCAGGCCGCGCGGTTAAGCAAAGGAAGTAGACCGTGCTAACTGGAAATCCAGGTAGGCAGGCCGCGCGACTAAAGGCACAGAGACGGGTGCGGTCTGAGAAACGGAGTCCGCAGGAGGGCTGGCTGGCTGACTTCGAGAGTGAGAGCGATGAGACCTCCAGAGATGTGATCCCTCATGTGAGAGGCATGGGGGCCTATTTATAGGCCCAGGGGGGTAACGGCTTGCGGTGACGTTACCCCCGGTGAGACGGTAACTTGAGCGAGATGGAGACGGAGTCCGTCGAGTCCGCACTAGACTGCGCGGACTGGTACTTGGTACTGAAGCCGGAGCTGCTGGCAGAAATGGGAGACTCAGTGGCGGACTGCGATGCAGGTTCGTGGAGTCTGTCACTGTTGAGCTGGGACTGTCCGCCCACTGTAGGGGTGGTGGATGTTGGAATCTATGCGGCAGACTGCGTGGAGAATCCGCGGAGTCCCCACTGCTGAACTGAGCTGCAAGGGGATGCGAGCTGGAGAGTGCCCGCGTAGTCCGGCGAGTTCGCACGAAGGTACGCGGACTGGGACTGCTTGAGGGAATCACGGCTGTTACTGTTGGGCTTTAGTGGTGAGGGCGGACTGGAAGTCGACCACACTTCGAGTCCTCCGAGCTCGCGAGGAACTTGGTACTGTTATTGTTGATCTCTGCGCTTAGTTGGAGTCCGCACTCCTTAGGCGGACTGGCGAAGGGGGCTGCCCACGCTGCTGGGTGACAAAGGACATGTGGCCTGTTGCCGGCCTGGGTGAATAGGAGTCCGGATCCGTCAAAGGAGCATCTGTTGAGTCCGGCAGAGAGAGACCTGCAGATACAAACTCGCGGTTTAAACTGAAAAAGGAGCGGCCTGCAGAGGCGGACTGAAGGATCAGTCCGCGGACCCTGCGGACCCAAAGGAGGCTCGCGGTCTGGCTGGTCAGACTGCCGAGACCAGCCAGGCCGCGCGGCCTGGGCGGACAGAGAACTCTGTCCGCCCAACCTAGGGCATCACGACCTCCAGGAGGAGCTTGGGGCAGGCCGCGATGAGCGAGCTGGCTCCCTTGGGAAGGATCGCCGATTTCGGGGTTAACATATGTGATTCTCTGATATCTTCCCAAACAACTGTAATTGTTTTTCTCCTTCTAATTTTTCTCTTCTTCATATATATTTAAGATTGCATTCCAGTGATCTTTCTGTGTTCTAATTACTATTAGATTTGAAATCTCTTCGCAGCAAATGTCAATTTTGAATGTAAAAAGTTAGTTTTTAACTGTAAGTATGTCAAAATTTGTGTTGAAATTTGTGAACTGGAAGTGGTTGACGGGACAGGCCGGGCGGCTTGGGCGGACAGCGTTGGCGGACTAGGCGGACTGGGCGGACTGCTGTATGCGGCCTGGTGAAAAGTCTAGTGGAAGCCGGCTGTTCTGAGCGGGTTGCACGGGTGAAGTCCGCGGACTATGCGGCCTGGTATCTACGGATAAGGCGTTGGCTGATTGGTTTAGCCAAGGAGCGGCCTGAGCGGATAGAGGCTTGCGGACTGGTGCATTGCTCAGTGGTCGTGGTGCAAGCTTGTGCATTGGCGGTTTGGCTCATGTCCGCAGGAAGCTTGCGGACTGGCGTGTCCGCGGTATGGGCTGTTGCGGACTGGGCTTAGAGCTTGGCTGAGACCTTGTCGAGCTCTGGTGTTACAGTAGGTGCTTTGCTGTGGAGGTCTTTGGCGGACTGGTGTTTGGAGTCTGGGAGGAGGCTGCTGCGTTGGGGCAGGTGTGCGAGTAGCTTGCGGACTACTGGCGGTCTGTGCTAGGGTGTTTGGCGGACGTGTGTTTATGTCCGCCATGCTCGCATTGGCCTTTGATGGTTTTGGACTTGGTCACACTCTGTGCCAAGACCATGGTGTCCGCAGTATCCGCCAAGTCCGCTGTTGACCGGGCGAACTCGCTATCTACCTTTGGTCGTGGACTTATGGCAGATTGAGGCTTGAGTCTTGCGGACTGCCTCGGGTTTGTGCGGACAGCCATTGAAGGGGGTTGCTGGCCTGCAGTGGTTGGAGGCTTTGCGGGCTGATGTCTTGTCCGCATAGCTTGGGTGGACTGATGAGGGTTCGCCAATGATGTCTTGCTCCTGGCGGTTTTCCTTGGTATCCGGCTAAGTCCTTGCGGACTCGGCGGACGGTGTTTTGCTATCGCACGAGCTAGGGCGGCGTCGCTATCTCTAGTGCGGTGACCACACTCCTCACCTCGTCTATAAATAGGACCCCCCTGGCAGGTCTACAGTAACTTGAGTGAACAGTAAGTTGGGTTGGGCAAGGAGCTGCGGTCTCAGTTTTTCTGTCCGCACGGATTGATTCAGGGCTGACGGTTTGCTGTGTGCAGGTCACGCGGGTAGCTTCAAGGAGCCAGGAGTTTGGCTTTGACTTCGGTCAAGTACTTGGAAGTTGTGCGGTCTCTGCGGATTCAGCAGGAGGTCTCTCTGCAGCTTGTCAACTCTGTTTCAACTTTGCCAGCTTCAATAACCTGTCCGCCGGCTTCAGGCGGGTAGGGGGTGTGTTCCTCAGTTCAGCTTCAGCAGGAGACGAATAACGGTGTGTCCGCGCGGCCTCGTGGCTTCGGCGGACTCCGTGGCTATTCGGCGGATTGCAGCTTAGCTCGGGCGATCTCAGCGGACTCGGCGACCTCGTCGACCTCGGCGGTCTCGGCGGACTCCGGTGCTGTCCGCCCGGCTTGGTTTTTTGGTGCTTTCTGTTTACAGCTGTTATACTAGTGAAATCATGTCTCGGTATGTATGCCTCGTGTTGTAAAGAAGTGAATGAATAAAAGATCTGCTTGTGCTTCCATTGTTTGTTGGGTTAGCCTTGTTCCTTGGTTTTCCGCTGGTTCAACGTGAGAACTTGGTAGTGCCGAAGATATTAATTTGGCGTTTAGGCTACCTTGCTGACCACTCTTGAGAAAATTTAACATGCTATCAGAGGGAGGTTCAGTTGCGTGAGCGGTAGGCAACCAGTGTTGTTACTCAGGACTTGAGTGGTGATCAACCTGTGTTGTTGCTCAGAGCTTCTGAAAGGTTGCCAACAGGTGTTGCAATGGACTGGAGCTTTGCAAGGGGTCTTGGAATTGAACTCTTAACGCCGACTAACTTCAAGAAGTGGAAGTCGTGCATGAAGAGTTATCTTCTTGGCGAGGAGCTATGGGAATTCGTCGGTGGTGATGATAGACAGGAAGTGACTGCTGCATTAGGTACTGCTGAGCAGGTTAGGCTCTGGAGGAAAACAAATGCTAAGGCGGAGTTTATCCTCAAGAGGGTCGTGTCTCCGGAACTGTTTGATCACATCGTTGGATGTGAGTTGGCTGCTGATATTTGGACAACCATTGATGAGTTGTTCAATAGGAAGAATGTGGCGCGGCTTCAGTTTCTAGAGAATGAGTTGGCCAGGGTAACTCAGGGAGACCTTTCCATCTCGAAGTACTTCTTAAAGATGAAGAGCATGTGTGCTGAGCTGTCAGCACTGGATCCTGATGAGCCTATCTCTGAGGCGAAGATGAAAAGGCACATTATCCGCGGCTTGCGGAAGGAGTATGTGGCCTTTGTGACATATGTTCAAGGTTGGGCTACTCAGCCATCTTTGCTGGAGCTGGAGAATCTGCTTGCATCGCAGGAGAGCTTGACAAGGCAGATGGCTGGAGTTAATCTTAATCAGGAAGGCAGTGAAGCTCTCTTCTCAGGCAAGAAGAAAGGATGGGAAGGGAAGAAGAAGGTGCAGATCGCTGGTGAGAAGGAGACTTCAACTTCATATCAGTCGGAGAGGAGCAATGCTCCTAAGGACTGGAAGAAGAATCTGAAGTGCTACCGGTGTCATCAATGAGGGCACTTCAAGCGGGACTGTAAGGTCAAACTACAGCCTAGGCATGCTGCGGGAAAGGAGGAAGCTTGCTCGAGAAGTGAAGAAGCAGGATGGGGCGTATTTTTCATGATGGGTACTTGTGTCCTGGCCTTGTCTGCTGAGGACTTCAACAGCGAGTTGATCGTGGACTCCGGGTGTGGCCATCACCTCACTGGAGACAAGTCGAAGTTCACCTCCATGCATGCATACTCAGGTAATGAAGCTATTATCACTGCTGATAATACTGTTTATGCAGTAGAGAAAGAGGGGGTCGTGTCTTTGGGTAGTGATCAGGGGCCACTCACATTAAGGAGTGTGTATCACGTACCGGGCATGAAGAAGAACCTCTTCTCGGTGACCAATGCGGTGGACGCTGGTTATCACGTTCTGTTTGGGCCAACAGACGTGAGGTTCCTTCGCAACGTATCAGCGGTTAAGGCTGATGTTGCTCATGTAGGGAGGAGGGTGAAGAACTTGTTTGTTCTTGCCACCAATTCTTATGTTGATCGTATGAGGGCCAATGATCGCGCTGCTATCTGGCATGAGAGGCTGGGGCATGTTGGCATGGACAAGCTGAAGGCGATGGCTAGTAGAAGTTTGGTGAAGGGGTTGCCTAAGTTGTCCTCCTTTGGTGATGGACATGTTTGCGCGGGCTGTCAATACGGTAAGGCACATCGCCTTCCGTTTGATAAATCCCACAACAAAATGGGGTAGCGGAGCGGAAGATCCGTCATCTGACGGAGACCTGCAAATGCTGGCTTCATGCGAAAGATATCCTAAGGTCCTTTTGGGCGGAGGGGATGTCTTGTGCTTCTTACGTCATCAACAGGATGCCACTCAGCCCTATCAACATGAAGACTCCTTTTGAGCTGTTGCTGAAGGAGAATCCGAGTGTGGGACACCTTCGGGTGTTCGGTTCAACTTGCTACGTGCATGCCCCGGATGCTTCACGGACTAAGCTGGATGCGAAGGCAAGGAAGCTTGTCTTTGTTGGCTACGATGAGCGGAAGAAGGGATGGAAATGCATGGATCCTGTGACGAAGAAGTTCGTGGTGTCAAGAGACGTTGTCTTTGACGAGCTGACATCATATGGAGGTGGCTCGGTTGAGCTAACCGGAAGTAGCAAGGTTGATGAAGCACCGGTGGTGGCTGCTGAAGGCTTGGAAGAGGAGCTTGTTGTTTCACCAGTAGCTCCTGTTTCTTCTAACTCCGAGGCTGAGCCTTCTGGATCAGGAAGCAGGGGGAGCACTGCTCAATGCTTGCCCCAGGTAGGAGTTGAGCCCGAAGAAGCAACGGAAGCAGTGAGCAAGGAGCCGACCCTTCGGAGATCGAAGAGGGTTGTTAATGTTAAAATTCAACAAACCCGCAGAGGCCCCCTCGGATACCCTGTTGAAACTCAACAAACCGGAGGAGAACACCCCACTTATAATGTTGAAAGTTTTCCCGGATCGTGGAGTTAGCAGGGGTTATCTCAACAAAGCAGTAACAACCAGCAACACATGCAGCACAAGCTTCTTATTGATCAAGAGCAAACTTCTTTACAAGGCGAGACATACATGGTGAGACATGCTTCACCAAAACCCAAACCAGGAGAGCAGAGACAGTTACAAAGACAAGAACCAAAAACCAGGCCGCGTGGACTCAACTACCAAGCCGCCGGTCTACTGCTGTGGAGTCCGCTCAGTCCGCCAGGTCGCCAGACCGCAACCCAAGCAGCGCGGACTACCCCTTATTCCAATGCTTAGCTCTTCACCGCCGATCTGCAGGCCGCCTGACCACGAGGTCACCTAGCCGCCAGACCGCAAAAGCTGCGTCACCGAATGGAACAGTCCGCTTGAAGCAGGCGACTTCCTGAACCCCGAACCAAGTTGCCAAAGAGGAGACCGCCTGGTCGCTATCCGCGACCTGCTGTTTACCGCCAGTTGCTTAACCGCAGAGTCCGCACTGTCCCTGACCGCAATCAGAGCCAAGTCCTGGCTTTCCAGTGCTATCCTCACAACCTGCATAGCACAACCGGGTCAACTCTCTACCCGCGCGGACACCAAAGTCCAGACCGCAGCAACTTACGCGAGCTCAATTACTGTTCACTTACTTCGGTTTAGGTTGCATTGGTTGCTCTCTTTCCTGATGTGACATGGGTCCTATTTATAGGCACGATGATGAGTATGGTCACCGCCCTAGCCGATAGGATCACCGCCACACCCCGCAGCAAGAACAAGTGTGTCCGCCAGCCCGCGGACACACACTCCAGTTCGTCGCTCCTGTGCAGATAGCCAGTCCGCCCCAGCTTCTCCAAGGCCGGACTCCAATATCCAGCCCGCCTTGCCGCCAGAGGCCAAGCCAGGACCACCACAGCCGGACTCCACAACAGCCGTGTCCGCCAATCTGCGGACAAGGCATCAGCCCGCAAAACCCGAGCCCGCAGCCTCGCCATCAAGGTACCTGCCGGACTCCGCGGACACCCTGCTTCCGTCCGCACCTCCTGAGTCCATTGCCTCTATCTCCAAGGCACCGCCGAACTCAGCGGACACGCCGATCCAGTCTGCTTACACAGCAAACTCCAGTCTGCATTCCTGAGTTCATAACCTCATCACAAGGCTAAACCGAACTCAGCGGACTCCAGCTCCAGTCCGCACGCTCTTGCCCAGGCAATCCTCCAGTCCGCATACCCCCAAGCTAGCAAACAAGGCAACAACACTTCTACTAGGCTTGGCGGACTGAGAAAGCAGCCCGCGCTCCAATGCGCGATCTCCCCGGACTAAGCCATCCTAGACTTGGTTCAGATCACACCAAGTCCAGTCCACTGGCCACAAGGGCCAGTCCGCACTTACTGGCGGACACTGGATCTAGCCCGCCATACCGGGCGACCTCCAGCTTCTGTCCGCACTGACCGGCGATCTCCGCGGCTTCCACTTGCCGCTTCACTGGAGCAATACCAAGGCGACTGCCAAACCAGTCTGCCGAGCTCTAGTTCATCAGTCCACTTTATGCCGGACTCCGCAGATAGGATTTCTATCCGCCCGGTTACTTCTTGGGAACCTACTGCCTGCTGAGTAATCCCCGGCCTGACAAACCGCCGCTGCTGTCCGCGTAGTCCGCGCGAACAGACCGCCCAGGCCGCCACAGAGCAAACCGCCTGTAACATCCCTGCCGACTTAGCAGTCCGCAAACCCTGTCCGCGTAGTCCGCGCGGATAGGTTGCCCAAGCCTTCCATTCACCCACTTTCACTTCACAAGTTTCAACACTCCCCCTTGAAGTGAGAAGTGGTGAATAACTCCAGCAGCTCCCGTAACCTTGCACCTGGTCCCTCCGATAGCATCTACGAAGATATGTCCAAGACATAGTCCTCGCCCCGCATATCATGGACCATGAGGGAGCCCTCCAGCATCTCCCAAAAGGAGTCATGCTTCCCTCTGCCTTCTCCAGCTTCAACCTCCCCTCATGCATCATAGGAGTATCACCAACTTCCTTGGGCACAAAGGCCCAAGCCTTATTACCTCTGAGAGAAGTCACCTCTTCAGCCTTGGTGTCAATCACCTCCTTGATTCTAGTGGGGTCATCACAGCCATAAGTACCTTGCTCGACTTGAGGGCTAACAAGGAAACACGGGACCAAGTACGCCGTGTTCCCTTCGCTATATCGAGCTGGTGGCTTACTGATCCTCTTCGATCTCCGAAGAACCTGATCATGGCTAACCACCTCCGCTGCTTCTGAACCAGCTCCGTTCCCGGGCAAACCCGGAACAATGCTCCCCTTGCTTCTTGAACAAGACGCCTCCTCACTGGAACCAAGAGCACTTGGAGCAACGCTCCCCCTGCTACCTGAACCAGAAGACTCCCCTCTTGAACAAGAACTACCTGGAACATCGCTCCCCTTGCTTCCTGAACCAGAAGCCTCCGCCTTCGAGCCAGAAGATCCTGGAGCATCGCTCCCTCTTCTTCCCGACTCTGACGCCTTTGCCCCGGAGCTAGAACAACCTGGAACACCTGGTGACTCAGGTAACTCCACTTCCTTAGCAGTAGCCTCCTTCAGCCCACCATCTGACCTGCTTATCTCTAGCTCCACACGAGAGCTACTCCAAAACGGTGTCAACTCATCGAAGACAATGTCACTCGACACTATGAGTTTCTTTGTCGCAGGATCCATACACCTACATCTTCTTCTTTGCTCATCATACCCAACAAAGACTAGCTTTGTCTTGAGAGCACCCGGAGAGTGTATATAGCAGGTAGATCCAAACACCCGAAGGTGCTTCACTGAGGTCTTCACTCTGAACATCAGCTCATAAGGAGTCTTCACTATGATCGGACTAAGAGGCATCCGGTTGATGACATGAGCAGCACAGGCCATCCCTTCCGCCCAAAGGGCCTTTGGAGCGCCTTTACTCTGAAGCCAACACTTGCAGGTCTCCGTTAACCAACGGATCATCCGAGCTGCAATACTACCTTGTTGTGAAGTATGTCCACAAGAAAGCTCCTTCCGGATCCCTTGCTTCCTGCAAAAGGGTGAAAACTCGGTTGAGCCAAACTCACCACCGATACTTGTCCTCAACACCTTGATCCTCCGGCCAAGCTGGCCTTCCACAATCTTCTTGAACTCCACAAACAAGCGTACCATGTTGGACTTCTTCTTCATGAAGTATACCCATGTATACCTAGAATAGTCATCAACCAATATCAGCATGAACCTGCTGCCTCCAAGACTGTCCGTGACGGTCGGTCCCACCAGAGCACAATGGACAACCGCCAATGGTGCTTTATATCTGGATTGTGCTTTATCAACCATGAAGCGATAGGCTCCACTTTCCTGACATCCTGCACACCCCCGACCATCGCCATAGGATGACAATCTAGGCAAGCCTCTTACGAGTCTTCTTTCCGCCATTGCTTTCAGCTTGTCCATCCCTACATGCCCCAGTCTTTCATACCAGATAGCAGCACTATCACTGGCATTCCTCCGATCAGAGCCAGAACTTGTTGATAACCCAACAAGGTTCTTCTCCTTACTCCCTACCTGAGCAACGTTCGCCGAGAGCAAAGTAACCTTGCACTCCTTCCGAAGATGACCATGCTGCTTGCATTTATAGCACCGTGGTCCTTCCTTCCTCTTCCTATCACGCCTAGGAGAAACAATCCTTTCTTCCTGATATGAAGTAGAGGGACCATCTTCAGCAACAACCTTCACCTTCTTCCGGAACAACCCATCAAGGGAAGTCCAAACCTCCGCAGCTGACCGACATCCACTGATGTGGTCCAAGAGCTCCGATGAGATCACCTGCTTGAGAATAGACTCCGCTTTCGCATTTGTCTCCTTCCAAGCTCTCATCGCCTCAGCATTGACAGCAGTATCCTCTTGTCTTCCTGCTCCGCATACCACCTCCCAAAGGTCCTCGCCAAGAAGAAAGCTCTTCATACAGGACTTCCACCTTTCAAAGTTCATCTCTGTAAGGAGATCAATTCCAAGACAACTTGCATCCTCCACTGTCATGGTTCTACCACTGGTTTCCTCTACAAAAGAGCAACTACTTCCGTTGAGCACGGCTTGACCACTCCAACAACCTCGCTTTGATACCATGTTAAAATTCAACAAACCCGCAGAGGCCCCCTCGGATACCCTGTTGAAACTCAACAAACCGGAGGAGAACACCCCACTTATAATGTTGAAAGTTTTCCCGGATCGTGGAGTTAGCAGGGGTTATCTCAACAAAGCAGTAACAACCAGCAACACATGTAGTACAAGCTTCTTATTGATCAAGAGCAAACTTCTTTACAAGGCGAGACATACATGGTGAGACATGCTTCACCAAAACCCAAACCAGGAGAGCAGAGACAGTTACAAAGACAAGAACCAAAAACCAGGCCGCGCGGACTCAACTACCAAGCCGCCAGTCTACTGATGTGGAGTCCGCTCAGTCCGCCAGGTCGCCAGACCGCAACCCAAGCCGCGCGGACTACCCCTTATTCCAATGCTTAGCTCTTCACCGCCGATCTGCAGGCCGCCTGACCACGAGGTCGCCTAGCCGCCAGACCGCACAAGCTGCGTCACCGAATGGAACAGTCCGCTTGAAGCAGGCGACTTCCTGAACCCCGAACCAAGTTGCCAAAGAGGAGACCGCCTGGTCGCTATCCGCGACCTGCTGTTTACCGCCAGTTGCTTAACCACAGAGTCCGCACTGTCCTTGACCGCAATCAGAGCCAAGTCCTGGCTTTCCAGTGCTATCCGCACAACCTGCACAGCACAACCGGGTCAACTCTCTACCCGCGCGGACACCAAAGTCTAGACCGCAGCAACTTACGCGAGCTCAATTACTGTTCACTTACTTCGGTTTAGGTTGCATTGGTTGCTCTCTTTCCTGATGTGACATGGGTCCTATTTATAGGCACGATGATGAGTATGGTCACCGCCCTAGCCGATAGGATCACCGCCACACCCCGTAGCAAGAACAAGTGTGTCCGCCAGCCCGCGGACACACACTCCAGTTCGCCGCTCCTGTGCAGATAGCCAGTCCGCCCCAGCTTCTCCAAGGCCGGACTCCAATATCCAGCCCGCCTTGCCGCCAGAGGCCAAGCCAGGACCACCACAGCCGGACTCCACAACAGCCGTGTCCGCCAATCTACGGACAAGGCATCAGCCCGCAAAACCCGAGCCCGCAGCCTCGCCATCAAGGCACCTGCCGGACTCCGCGGACACCCGGCTTCCGTCCGCACCTCCTGAGTCCATTGCCTCTATCTCCAAGGCACCGCCGGACTCAGCGGACACGCCGATCCAGTCTGCTTACACAGCAAACTCCAGTCCGCATTCCTGAGTTCATAACCTCATCACAAGGCTAAACCGAACTCAGCGGACTCCAGCTCCAGTTCGCACGCTCTTGCCCAGGCAATCCTCCAGTTCACATACCCCCAAGCTAGCAAACAAGGCAACAGCACTTCTACTAGGCTTGGCGGACTGAGAAAGCAGCCCGCGCTCCACTGCGCGATCTCCCTGGACTAAGCCATCCTGGACTTGGTTCAGATCACACCAAGTCCAGTCCACTGGCCACAAGGTCCAGTCCGCACTGACTAGCGGACACTGGATCTAGACCGCCATACCGGGCGACCTCCAGCTTCTGTCCGCACTAACCGGCGATCTCCGCGACTTCCACTTGCCGCTTCACTGGAGCAAGACCAAGGCGACTGCCAAACCGGTCTGTCGAGCTCCAGTTCATCAGTCCGCTTTATGCCGGACTCCGCGGATAGGATTTCTATCCGCCCGGTTACTTCCTGGGAACCTACTGCCTGCTAAGTAATCCCCGGCCTGACAGACCGCCGCTGCTGTCCGCGTAGTCCGCGCGAACAGACCGCCCAGGCCGCCACAGAGCAAACCGCCTGTAACATCCCTGCCGACTTAGCAGTCCGCAAACCCTGTCCGCGTAGTCCGCACGGATAGGTTTCCCAAGCCTTCCATTCACCCACTTTCACTTCACAAGTTTCAACACTCCCCCTTGAAGTGAGAAGTGGTGAATAACTCCAGCAGCTCCCGTAACCTTGCACCTGGTCCCTCCGATAGCATCTACGAAGATATGTCCAAGACATAGTCCTCGCCCCGCATATCATGGACCATGAGGAAGCCCTCCAGCATCTCCCAAAAGGAGTCATGCTTCCCTCTGCCTTCTCCAGCTTCAACCTCCACTCATGCATCATAGGAGTATCACCAACTTCCTTGGGCACAAAGGCCCAAGCCTTAACCTCTGAGAGAAGTCACCTCTTCAGCCTTGGTGTTAATCACCTCCTTGATTCTAGTGGGGTCATCACAGCCAAAAGTACCTTGCTCGACTTGAGGGCTAACAAGGAAACACGGGACCAAGTCCGCCGTATTCCCTTCGCTATATCGAGCTGGTGGCTTACTGATCCTCTTCGATCTCCGAAGAACCTGATCATGGATAACCACCTCCGCTGCTTCTGAACCAGCTCCGTTCCCGGGCAAACCCGGAACAATGCTCCCCTTGCTTCTTGAACAAGACGCCTCCTCACTGGAACCAAGAGCACCTGAAGCAACGCTCCCCCTGCTACCTAAACCAGAAGACTCCCCTCTTGAACAAGAACTACCTGGAACATCGCTCCCCTTGCTTCCTGAACCGGAAGCCTCCGCCTTCGAGCCAGAAGATCCTGGAGCATCGCTCCCTCTTCTTCCCGACTCTGACGCCTTTGCCCCGGAGCTAGAACAACCTGGAACACCTGGTGACTCAGGTAACTCCACTTCCTTAGCAGCAGCCTCCTTCAGCCCACCATCTGACCTGCTTATCTCTAGCTCCACATGAGAACTACTCCAAAACGGCGTCAACTCATCGAAGACGATGTCACTCGAGACTATGAGTTTCTTTGTCGCAGGATCCATACACCTCCATCTTCTTCTCTGCTCATCATACCCAACAAAGACTAGCTTTGTCTTGAGAGCACCCGGAGAGTGTATATAGTAGGTAGATCCAAACACCCGAAGGTGCTTCACTGAGGGCTTCACTCTGAACATCAGCTCATAAGGAGTCTTCACTATGATCGGACTAAGAGGCATCCGGTTGATGACATGAGCAGCACAGGACATCCCTTCCTCCCAAAGGTCCTTTGGAGCGCCTTTACTCTGAAGCCAACACTTGCAGGTCTCTGTTAACCAATGGATCATCCGAGCTGCAATACTACCTTGTTGTGAAGTATGTCCACAAGAAAGCTCCTTCCGGATCCCTTGCTTCCTGCAAAAGTGTGAAAACTCGGTTGAGCCAAACTCACCACCGATACTTGTCCTCAACACCTTGATCCTCCGGCCAAGCTGGCCTTCCACAAGCTTCTTGAACTCCACAAACAAGCGTACCATGTTAGACTTCTTCTTCATGAAGTATACCCATGTATACCTAGAATAGTCATCAACCAATATCAGCATGAACCTGCTGCCTCCAAGACTGGCCGTGACGGTCGGTCCCACCAGAGCACAATGGACAACCGCCAATGGTGCTTTACATCTGGATTGTGCTTTATCAACCATGAAGCGATAGGCTCCACTTTCCTGACTTCCCGCACACCCCCGACCATCGCCATAGGATGACAATCTAGGCAAGCCTCTTACGAGTCTTCTTTCCGCCATTGCTTTCAGCTTGTCCATCCCTACATGCCCCAGTCTTTCATGCCAGATAGCAGCACTATCACTGGCATTCCTCCGATTAGAGCCAGAACTTGTTGATAACCCAACAAGGTTCTTCTCCTTCCTCCCTACCTGAGCAACGTTCGCCGAGAGCAAGGTAACCTTGCACTCCTTCCGAAGATGACCATGCTGCTTGCATTTATAGCACCGTGGTCCTTCCTTCCTCTTCCTATCACGCCTAGGAGAAACACTCATTTCTTCCTGATATGAAGTAGAGGGACCATCTTCAGCAACGACCTTCACCTTCTTCCGGAACAACCCATCAAGGGAAGTCCAAACATCCGCAGCTGACCGACATCCACTGATATGGTCCAAGAGCTCCGATGAGATCACCTGCTTGAGAATAGACTCCTCTTTCGCATTTGTCTCCTTCCAAGCTCTCATCGACTCAGCATTGACAGCAGTATCCTCTTGTCTTCCTGCTCCGCATACCACCTCCCAAAGGTCCTCGCCAAGAAGAAAGCTCTTCATACAGGACTTCCACCTTTCAAAGTTCATCTCTGTAAGGAGATCAATTCCAAGACAACTTGCATCCTCCACTGTCATGGTTCTACCACTGGTTTCCTCTACAAAAGAGCAACTACTTCCGTTGAGCACTGCTTGACCACTCCAACAATCTCGCTTTGATACCATGTTAAAATTCAACAAACCCGCAGAGGCCCCCTCGGATACCCTGTTGAAACTCAACAAACCGGAGGAGAACACCCCACTTATAATGTTGAAAGTTTTCCCGGATCGTGGAGTTAGCAGGGGTTATCTCAACAAAGCAGTAACAACCAGCAACACATGCAGCACAAGCTTCTTATTGATCAAGAGCAAACTTCTTTACAAGGCGAGACATACATGGTGAGACATGCTTCACCAAAACCCAAACCAGGAGAGCAGAGACAGTTACAAAGACAAGAACCAAAAACCAGGCCGCGCGGACTCAACTACCAAGCCGCCGGTCTACTGCTGTGGAGTCCGCTCAGTCCGCTAGGTCGCCAGACCGCAACCCAAGCCGCGCGGACTACCCCTTATTCCAATGCTTAGTTCTTCACCGCCGATCTGCAGGCCGCCTGACCACGAGGTCGCCTAGCCGCCAGACCGCACAAGCTGCGTCACCGAATGGAACAGTCCGCTTGAAGCAGGCGACTTCCTGAACCCCGAACCAAGTTGCCAAAGAGGAGACCGCCTGGTCGCTATCCGCGACCTGCTGTTTACCGCCAGTTGCTTAACCGCAGAGTCTGCACTGTCCCTGACCGCAATCAGAGCCAAGTCCTGGCTTTCCAGTGCTATCCGCACAACCTGCACAGCACAACCGGGTCAACTCTCTACCCGCGCGGACACCAAAGTCCAGACCGCAGCAACTTACGCGAGCTCAATTACTGTTCACTTACTTCGGTTTAAGTTGCATTGGTTGATCTCTTTCCTTATCTGACATGGGTCCTATTTATAGGCACGATGATGAGTATGGTCACCGCCCTAGCCGATAGGATCACCGCCACACCCCGCAGCAAGAACAAGTGTGTCCGCCAGCCCGCGGACACACACTCCAGTTCGCCACTCCTGTGCAGATAGCCAGTCCGCCCCAGCTTCTCCAAGGCCGGACTCCAATATCCAGCCCGCCTTGCCGCCAGAGGCCAAGCCAGGACCACCACAGCCGGACTCCACAACAGCCGTGTCCGCCAATCTGCGGACAAGGCATCAGCCCGCAAAACCCGAGCCCGCAGCCTCGCCATCAAGGCACCTGCCGGACTCCGCGGACACCCGGCTTCCGTCCGCACCTCCTGAGTCCATTGCCTCTATCTCCAAGGCACCACCGGACTCAGCGGACACGCCGATCCAGTCGGCTTACACAACAAACTCCAGTCCGCATTCCTGAGTTCATAACCTCATCACAAGGCTAAACCGAACTCAGCGGACTCCAGCTCCAGTCCGCACGCTCTTGCCCAGGCAATCCTCCAGTCCGCATACCCCCAAGCTAGCAAACAAGGCAACAACACTTCTACTAGGCTTGGCGGACTGAGAAAGCAGCCCGCGCTCCACTGCGCGATCTCCCCGGACTAAGCCATCCTGGACTTGGTTCAGATCACACCAAGTCCAGTCCACTGGCCACAAGGGCCAGTCCGCACTAACTGGCGGACACTGGATCTAGCCCGCCATACCGGGCGACCTCCAGCTTCTGTCCGCACTGACCGGCGATCTCCGCGGCTTCCACTTGCCGCTTCACTGGAGCAAGACCAAGGCGACTGCCAAACCGGTCTGTCGAGCTCCAGTTCATCAGTCCTCTTTATGCCAGACTCCGCGGATAGGATTTCTATTCGCCCGATTACTTCCTGGGAACCTACTGCCTGCTAAGTAATCCACGGCCTGACAGACCGCCGCTGCTGTCCGCGTAGTCCGCGCGAACAGACCGCCCAGGCCGCCACAGAGCAAACCGCCTGTAACATCCCTGCCGACTTAGCAGTCCGCAAACCCTGTCCGCGTAGTCCGCGCGGATAGGTGGCCCAAGCCTTCCATTCACCCACTTTCACTTCACAAGTTTCAACAGTTAAGCCACCAACTCGGTACTGTGATGGGAATGCAGTGAGCTTTGTCTCCTGCTTCTTTGCAGGTCCTCTGGATGAGCGAGAGCCTGCAACCTTCAACAAGGCCACTGGAGTGAAGGAGTGGGAAGGTGCCATGAAATAAGAGATTGATGCTCTGAAGAAGAATGAAACCTGGGACCTTATGCCCAAGGTTGATGGCATTACTCCGGTTACTTGCAAGTGGGTGTATAAGTTAAAGAAGAAGGCTGATGAGAGCATTGATAGGTTCAAAGCTCGCCTGGTCGCTAGAGGATTCTCACAGCAGTATGGAGAAGACTATGAGGAGACGTTTAGTCCGGTTGCGAAGATGACTTCAGTTAGAGTGGTGATCGCCTTGGCTGCTAGCAAGGGATGGAGGTTGTGGCAACTTGATGTGAAGAATGCGTTTCTTTACGGAGAGATTGACAAGGATATCTTCATGGATCAGCCGCTTGGTTTTGTCTCTGAAAAGCATCCGGACTATGTCTGCAAACTCAGGAAGGCTCTCTATGGGTTGAAGCAAGCTCCTAGAGCTTGGTATGGGATGATTGCAGAGTACTTGCAATTCTGTGGATACCTTGCTTCCAGCTCGGATTCAAGCTTGTTCGTCAAGAAGAAGGGGGAGCTACTAGTCTTGGTCCTGCTGTATGTGGATGACATGATCATCACAGGGAATTCAGAGGGGGAAGTAGCAAGGCTCAGGGCTGAGCTTGCTATACGCTTGGAGATGAAAGACTTGGGAGAGCTTCATCACTTTCTCGGTCTTGAGGTGGAGAGGAAGGAGTGTGGGATTCTCATTAGCCAAAAATGGTATGCAGATCGCATTGTGAAGCGGTTCGACATGGGCGAAGGGAAGAAGTGCTCTACTCCACTAGAATCTGGGTAGAAGCTTCGACGAGATGAGGGAAGGGTTCTTCATGATCCCTTGGTGTTCAGGGCTCTTGTTGGGAGCTTGATTTACCTGACGATTACAAGGCCGGATATTGCTTATGCTGTTGGCCGAGTAAGTCGGTATATGTCTGAACCAAGGCAATCTCATCTAGTGGCGGTAAAGGGTATTCTGAAGTATGTCAAGGAGACTTCTGATATGGGACTCCTCTATGGAAGGGACTCGGAGTTTGCATTGCTTGGGTACACGGATGCTGACTATGGCGGTGATTCAGATGATCGAAGGTCTACTTCAGGTTATGTGTTCACTTGTGGTTCAGCTAGCATCTCGTGGTGTAGCAAGAAGCAGGACTCAGTGTCAGTCTCAACTACGGAGGTAGAGTATAAGGCTTCGGCCTTGGCTTCTCGGGAAGCCATTTGGTTGAGGAGGCTTATAGAGTATGTTCATGAAGAAGTGCAAGGGCCAACTTTACTCTGGGGTGACAATGAGAGTGCTCTCAAGCTGGTTAACAATCCAGCGTGTCACGCCAGGACCAAGCATATAGAGATTGATCACCACTTCATCAGGGAGAAGGTGTTGGAGGGATCTCTGTGGTCGGGCATGTACGGAGTGAAGATAATCTTGCTGACATCTTCACGAAGCCACTGTCGAAGGGGCCCTTTGAGCGCTTGCGCAGCTTGCTGGGCTTGGTCACCACTTCCCACTTCAATGGGGAGTGTTGAAATTTGTGAGGTGGAAGTGGTTGACGGGACAAGCCGGGCGGCCTGGGCGGACAGCGTTGGCGGACTAGGCGGACTGGGCGGACTGTTGTATGCGGCCTGGTGAAAAGTCTAGTGGAAGTCGGCTGTTCTGAGCGGGTTGCACGGGTGAAGTCCGCGGACTATGCGTCCTGGTATCTGCGGATAAGGCGTTGGCTGATTGGTTTAGCCAAGGAGCGGCCTGAGCGGATAGAGGCTTGCGGACTGGTGCATTGCTCAGTGGCCGTGGTGCAAGCTTGTGCATTGGCGGTTTGGCTCATGTCCGCGGGAAGCTTGCGGACTGGCGTGTCCGCGGTATGGGCTGTTGCGGACTGGGCTTAGAGCTTGGCTGAGGCCTTGTCGAGCTCTGGTGTTACAGCAGGTGCTTTGCTGTGGAGGTCTTTGGCGGACTGGTGTTTGGAGTTCGGGAGGAGGCTGCTACGTTGGGGCAGGTGTGCGAGTAGCTTGCGGACTGCTGGCGGTCTGTGCTAGGGTGTTTGGCGGACGGGTGTTTATGTCCGCCATGCTCGCATTGGCCTTTGATGGTTTTGGACTTGGTCACACTCTGTGCCAAGACCATGGTGTCCCCATTATCCGCCAAGTCCACTGTTGACCGGGCAAACTCGCTATCTACCTTTGGTCGTGGACTTGTGGCGGATTGAGGCTTGAGTCTTGAGGACTGTCTCGGGTTTGTGCGGACAGCCATTGAAGGGGGTTGCTGTCCTGCAGTGGTTGGAGGCTTTGCGGGCTGATGTTTTGTCTGCATAGCTTGGGCGGACTGATGAGGGTTCGCTAATGATGTCTTGCTCCTGGCGGTTTTCCTTGGTATCCGGCTAAGTCCTTGCGGACTCGGCGGATGGTGTTTTGCTATCGTGCGAGCTAGGGCGGTGTCGCTATCTCTAGGGCGGTGACCACACTCCTCACCTCGTCTATAAATAGGACCCCCCTGGCAGGTCTACAGTAACTTGAGTGAACAGTAAGTTGGGTTGGGCAAGGAGCTGCGGTCTCAGTTTTTCTGTCCGCGCGGATTGATTCAGGGCTGACGGTTTGCTGTGTGCAGGTCGCGCGGGTAGCTTCAAGGAGCCAGGAGTTTGGCTTTGACTTCGGTCAAGTACTTGGAAGTTGTGTGGTCTCTGCAGATTCAGCAGGAGGTTGCTCTGCGGCTTGTCAACTCTGTTTCAACTTTGTCAGCTTCAATAACCTATCCGCCGGCTTCAGGCGGGTAGGGGGTGTGTTCCTCAGTTCAGCTTCAGCAGGAGACGAATAACGGTGTGTCCGCGCGGCCTCGCGGCTTCGGCGGACTCCGTGGCTATTCGGCGGATTGCAGCTTAGCTCGGGCGATCTCAGCGGACTCGGCGACCTCGGCGGTCTCGGCGGACTCCGGTGCTGTCCGCCCGGCTTGGTTTTTTGGTGCTTTCTGTTTACAGCTGTTATACTAGCGAAATCATGTCTCGCTATGTATGCCTCGTGTTGTAAAGAAGTGAATGAATAAAAGATCTGCTTGTGCTTCCATTGTTTGTTGGGTTAGCCTTGTTCCTTGGTTTTCCGCTGGTTCAACGTGAGAACTGGGTAGTGCCGAAGATATTAATTTGGCGTTTGGGCTAACTTGCTGACCACGCTTGAGAAAATTTAACAATTTGGACTGTAAAAAGAACTGTTTTTTGAACTGGAATTGAAAGAACAAAGTGACCATGCTTATTTAGCGTCTACTGAACCTTCAAATGATAAATTTGTCATTCAAATTGTTTTCAGATATTTTTTGACTGTTATTATCTATAAATGTGATGTTTTGTATATTTGTAACAATATGACATGTATGTTCTTATATTTGAACCATTAATTTGAACTGTAATTAACAAATATTTTTGCACTGTAAATTTGGACTGTAAAAAAACTATTTTTTGAACTGTAATTGAAAGAACATAGTTGATTTTAACTTTAATTGAAAGAAGAAAGCTGAACTGTAAATTTGGACTGTAAAAAGTAAGTTTTTTGAACTGTAATTATCTCAAATTTTGAACTTTAAAAAGAACTGTCTTTTAAACTGTAATTGAAAAAATAAAGTTGATTTTGACTTTAATTGAAAGAAGAAAGTTGGACTGTAAATTTTTACTATAAAAAGTAAATTTTTTTGAACTGTAAATATCTCATATTTTGGACTGTAAAAAGAACCGTCTTTTGAACTGTAATTAAAAGAACAAAGTGACCATGCTTAGGTAGGGTCTACTGAACGTTCAAATGGTAAATTTTGTCATTATCTGTAAATTGAAAGGACAAAGTGAACTCTAACTTTTGTCATTGAAAGAATTGTTTTTTGACGGTTATTACTTATTGTTTTGAGATGTTTTTAGACTGTTATTATCTGTAAATATGATGCTTTGTATATTTATAACAATATGACTTGTATGTTGTTATATTTGAACCGTTAATTTGCACTGTAATTAAAAAAATTTTTTGCACTGTAATTAAAACAGCAAATTTGATTTTAACTTTAATTGAAAGAAGAAAAATGGACTGAAAAAAGTACCGTTAATTTTAATTGTAATTAACAATAAGTGATTCCATATTGTACACCATCATTTTTGTTTCACTTTGGATTTTTTGAACTGTAATTATTTCATTTTTGGGAACCGTAAATTTCTCTTGTCATTATATGTAATTTTAGAACTCTAAAAATTAAAGTATTTGAAACATCAGGTCATTACTGACAAAAGTTTTATTTTTTCTTAAGATTCTTGTTGTGTTCCCTATTGTGCATTCAGAAGAAGAGGCTTACATAATGTACAGTGAATATGCACACCGAATAGGATTCAGTGTGCGAAAGCAATATATTACTTATTGGACTCATACATAAGCTATCAAAGTTAGAGGATACATTTGTTCCATAGCAGGAAGCAAATCCGTAAAGTCATCCCCAAAGAAGTACCACAAATTAGATACCCGAACGGGTTGTCTTGCTTGTATTAATTTTCATACCGATTCAGATTACAAAAATTGGACAGTTATCAAATTTGTTGAGGATCACAACCATCCGATGACAACCGAGAAGGAGAGTCATTTATTGAGATTCCACCAGTCTATTTCAGAAATGCAGGGTAGTCTCCTAAAAAATATGACTGGTGCAGGGATTAAACCCGTTGACTCATACAACTTTATGTCGGATGAGGCACGAGGATCTGAAAATATTGGTTTTTCCAAGATAGATGCCTTCAACTACATACAACGTGAAAGAGCAACTTTAATTGAAAGTGGAGATGCAGCTAGTTTGCTTGATATATTACAAGAGAAACAATCGAATGATAACATTTTCTCATATTATGTTTAGACAGATGAACTAAAGCATTTAACAGGTTTCTTTTGGATGGACGGCAATAGCAAACTCGATTACGATTGTTTTGGCGAAGTTTTGATATTTGATACAACGTATCGTTTGAACAAGTATAATCTTGCATGTGTACCTTTCATCGTTATCAACCATCATTGGCAGAAAATTTTCTTAGGAGGGGCTTTCATTGCTGAAGAAACAATTGAGTCATTTTGTTGGGTTTTTGAGTCCTTATTGAAGTGTGTCGGTGGCAAAGAACCAATAACTATTTTTACAGATCAAGACCAAGCTATGTTTGCTGCTATTGATCGAGTATTCATGAAGACTATACATTGATTGTGTCAATGGCACATCTGCAAAAAATCCCCTTCTAAGATTTCTAGCTTCAACCATAACAATGGCATTTGTGGATTTTTTTTATAGATGCATGTCGAAGTGTGATGGGAAAACTGAATTTGACAGAAATTGGTATGAAATGGTAATGAAAGGAAATTTATAAGATAATAGATGGTTGAATGATTTGCACAATGTCAAGAGAAAGTGGTCTATGGCTTTTAACAAGGATGTGCTTGACCTTGGTATCTTATCAATCAAAAGAAGTGAATCCGTTAATAATTGTTTGCATGAGTGTTCCAAGGGTACTAGTAATTTAGTTGAGTGTTTTCTTGGCATAGAATGACTTGTTTTATCTTGGCGTAGAGGTGAGCATGAGGAGGATTTCAAAAACAAGTACAGAGTGGTTACCTTGAGACACAAGACATCTATCTTACTAAAGCAAGCCACAAAATTATATACTAGAAAAATATACGGGTTTTTTGAGAAGACATAAACGGAAGGGAGCACTTGGATCAAACATTATGGACGAAATACGATATGATGAGGAACACATGTTATTTGTGACAACAAACTGTGATGGTTCTAAGGATGAAAAGAGATGGTTTGTAAATTTCAACTCAACCACTTATGATTCAGATTGCTCGTGTAGAGGATTTCAAACAAAGGGTCTATTATGTCAACACATATTAAGAGTCTATAATTGGAGTAATATGAAGCAAATTCCAATGAAATATGTGTTGAAGCGGATCAGTATTGATGCTAAAAAGGTATATACCTTCCGAATATATCAACTACGATAAAGTTTGAGTCGGGCAAGATATTCAGGAATCACCTCATGCGATCCAGTTACAATTTAGCCACCCGCATTGAGAACTGTCGGGCTGCTAAAATTCATGTAATGAATTTTATGCATGAGTTGATAAAGTCTACAGATGAGATGTTGGACAAAGATGACATGAAAAAGAAAAAAGTTATGGAAGCGGAAGATCCTAATAATCCGCCAACTATAATGAATCCGCCTATGAAGAGGCGAAAAGGTGCAAGTAGCTCTTGTTACTAAGATTAATTTACAGAATTTACATGTACATCAACTATCAACAAAGAATAAGTGCAGATAAATAAAATCATGGAAGAGCAACAAGATGAACATAGATAAATTCAAAATCATAGAAGATATAAAAATTATAGTGGTTTCCTAAAATTTGGATACATCTACTCTTATACCCCCTTGGTAGAAATTCACTATCACTGTGCCAGAGTCTGTGATCAGGAGACTCTTAGAATCAAGCACCAGATCTTTGGATAATGAGATCTTAAACCAATACAATCCGAGTCTTTTCTCAAAGAGACTCTCATAACCTCTAACTAAATCTTTTGAAGAGATATTCTCAAAACTCTGTTTATAAACTGAAAATGATAATAAAAAACAAAAAATAGTTGAAGATCTGAGGATAAAATGATCTTTTTGACGAGTCCTCTCAATTGAATCCTGAGGAATGTATGACACTAAGTGAATTTGAAATCTATAATTTGATGAATCTTTGAATAAGAAAATCTCAAAGATTATTTGCCCTTAATCTAGATTTCTCTTTTATCTCCACTGAATCTGATCCAACAATTAATTTGATCTTGAGAAAAAGAAGAACAGATTCTCTGTAGATTCAACAATAGAATGATGATCTACTAATCCAAGAAAGAACTTCAAATTTAGATGATAATCTTCCTATCTTTCTCTGTCAAAATCAATCCTCCAAAACATGATATAATCAGTGTTAAAATGAACATTCTATCATTGATTAATATGCTCATGTGTATCCCTGTATTTATATAGCTGAGAAGCTATGTCATCTTTATAACAACCAAACATTTCTTGAAGCAATTCTGATTTAATCCTCAAAATAATTCTCGTTCAGAAGATTACTCAACGTGGTGTCAAGTTCATATAGACGTAGCATCAAATTCTGGCTTCATTCTATTAATTAAGCTCTGTAATCGACATTGCACCGATTTCATATCAGAATATTTTTTGACTTGATCCTTTAGTTAATGTCGACTTATCATATTTAGTTACTCTGACTTATACTTGAAGTAGCACCGACTTTTATTCAAGGTTGTGTTAACCTCTGGTCGAAGTTACATTTACTTCTAGTCGACGCATGTTGGCATTTCAAGACTTTCCTCTTAAATTCAGTGTGTCTTTCTGATGTTTTTTTATATAAATAACACTTTAGGACTTCTAAGACCCTATTACCCTCTCTATGCATCATGAGTAATAAACCTAGGATGTAAAATCACTTAAAGTAATTTGTTAAGGTAAATCATAAGGGTTTTTCTAACAATTTCTCCCTATTTAACTTAACAAATTTTACAGAATTTCAAAAGTGATTTTATAGATATAAACCGGTATGAATACAAAAATTTGAGTTTCATGAACATGTACTGATCACAGATAAAATTCATAAAGGACATACATAAGAGGCAACTGAATATATGAGCTTTCATAAATATCTCTTAAAAATGACAATATAGTTTTCAATCAAATTTTGCTGAGAATGTATACCATCCACTGTGATTTGTATCTAAGAAGCATGTTCTTTAAGTATAGAGGATAAGGTAGAAGTGACCAATTCTACTGTTTTAGTGATAGTAGTTGAAGAGATAACTGAGTGTAAACCTATTATATTAACATCAGCAGGTGTTGAGTGTAATGTTATATCAATCTGTGCTTCTTGATCAATTGGTTCTGGTAGCACTAAAGATTTCTTTGTAATGAATGGAATTGGCACATCATTATTGAATGAAAGAGTAACATTTTGCAGAGAAAATGATGGTGCAGACTCCTTTTGATATTCAGGTTTAACAATTTATCTAGTCCATTTTGAGAAACGAGCTATTGACAACTTCTTTCCCGGAGGTATTGGTATTCCCTTGGATATGCATATATGTTGAAAATTTTTTAGTAGAACTTGACTCATTATAGTCATGTAAGTATTCTTCTTTTGTTTATATTTATATCCAAAAAGTTTTATCAATCTTTCTCCCCAACTGATCTTCTTTCCAAGCACCAAAACCCCCATTAAATGTAGTTGAACTTTAGGAATTGCATCATGTGCTGAAGTTTTACAAACCAATACTTACCCAACTATATTTTCCAGGAACTGATATTCCTCTAATATATCTATTTTCTTAAGGACAATGACTTTGTCCTCTATATAGTTCATAATTCTTAATACCTCTTTTATTTCTTCTTCAGATAGTTCTGGAGAATCAAATCCTGATAAGAGAACAAATGACTTGTGTATAACTTCTGCTGTTATAAGTACCTTTTGTGTAGCAATCGTTCCAATCAATGATCCATCCTCTTCGCATTGAACACTTGTAACAAACTCAACAAGCTCTGTCTCAAATAGTCTACATCATGTTGAGATAAGCTTATTGAGACCAGAATCAGTGAATATTTTGATAATTCTTTGGAACTTTACAGATGCTACACTGAAAGATTCCAGATCTACGTTAAACCCTGAATTTGTCATGGGCGCTATTACAAAAACCTACAAGAATTTATTGATAAAGAAAAAGGGATAGTGGAAACAATATAGACGAGAGGGGAAGAAAAAAATTTAATTGAATCTGATATATATAAACAAGAAGGGTGTCGACAAATTAGGGCGCTCAATCGACGCAACATTGTGTTCTACTCAACGTAACTTAGATATCAACGTTACATAGACTAGAATTCAACTTTGCTTCAAGTTTTCTCTATCAGACATTTTAATGATGCAAACATTTACCCGAATAAAAACTCTTCGTCATCACCGTTCTAGAATATGATTATAATAAAATGGTGATATTACATCGATTTATATTCAACGTAACTCTAAGCGTGTTACTGAAATATTTGGTTATATAATGCATATTCTTAAAAGACCATTATATCAACTGTCATGCTTTGAACCTTTACATCTATCTAGTTGTCCTGGATTATCGATACTGCACACACAATTCAAAAGTTAATTGGAACCCATGTTACCTTAAGTCCATTGCTTCTTTTGCCATTGAAAGGAGTTATAATAACGTATGATGGTTTGTTACAATACCCTTGAGGATGGAATAATAATGGCCTATCTATCCAGCAACTTTTAGTACTATGACCTTCTCTTAAAATTAGTACATTCATATTCATGATAATTTTATTGATTATATTGAGATGAAGTAGGTTTTTTATTAAACCTATGATGACCATATTTTGACGCATGTACTAAGTTGCGTTGATATTCAGCCAAAGTATATTTCCAGTTGACTAGATTTTTGAAGTTCAAAGATTGTATAGATTTCCTTTTTGTAAATATTCCATTATTTTATATTCTGATAATAACTTTACCATTCTTATTTCTATCTAAAGTAATTGAATTATTAAATGTTAGACTATTTAGAATTCTATTAGTTTTTGCTGGTTCATTTATCCATTCTAAGAGAGTATCTTTTTAATATATATTTCTCAGTTATGGGTTTGTAATATTGATGTTTTTGTCAAGATGTTTTCTAAAGTTTGTACCCTTTTTTAAATTTACTAATAGTTTTATATTTTCTACAGTTAATCTAGTTCTTTTTTTTCTAATTTTCCAAGACCAACTCTAAGCCTGTATTTTTTGTAATAACGATTACTATTTTTCAATTCATTTAATTATTTTCTTAAATGTTCAATCATCCTTACAGAATCTAATTGATCCTTACAGAACTATTTAAAACATAACTTAAATTTTGCAGAAGAAAAATCAATATTATCAAAATAATTTACCTGATTTTCTTCAGTATTTGAATTTGATTCTAAATCCATCAAGCATGTTTCTTCAGCATCAGCTTCTCCTTCACATCTTATTGAAGAACTTGACTCAAAACTGGTATCACTCCAGGTTTCTGCTATAAAACCTTTCTACTTTTTATTGTATTTTCTCTTCTGAAATTTCTTCTAATCCTTTTTGTTTTGTTTATCATTCTGTTTATCTGAACATTCTGTTGATATATGTCCAGGTTTTCTACAAGTAAAGCAGATAATCTCCTTATTAAGAGTCTTATCAAACTTATGTTTGCTCAAATTTCTATCTCTTCTTCTAGAGCTTTCTGACTTTATCCATCTTCTAAATCTCCTTGTCAGCAGATTGAACATCTTTTGTTCTGATACAGATGGTTCATCTTTAGTAACCTTGAAAGCAATATATTTTTCTTTTGGTGTAATGACAATTTCCTTAACTTCTATCTCAGCTCTACTTCTTAGAAGTTGTTCATATGACTTTAGTTTTCCTAGTAATGCATCTATTGTAATATCTATATGACACCTTGCGTCTCTAATAGCCTATATCCTTGAATCTCATGTACTTGGAAAATACATGAGTAACTTATCATTTATCTCAATAAGAGATATATCTTTATCTAACCCTTTCGGCTCATTTATGATCATACTAAACCTATCATATATTTCAAACACTAACTCATCGACTTTCTTTTGGAAATTTTCATATTGAGAGATTAAGAGTGATCTTCTATCTTTGTTCTTATCTGAACTTCCATCAACAATTCTTGAAAGTGATTCCCATATTTTTTATTGATTGACAATCTGCAACCTTTTGAAACACATCATCAGACCTGGTTGAGACTAGTATGCTCATAGCTTTTGCATCCCAATATTTTATTATTTTTCCACATCTAACCATTCACTTCTTAGTACAGGTTCTATAGTTGTATTTCCCTCCGCATCCTTCTTATATGGTGTTGGTAGTCCTGTCAAAATTGATTCAAATATACCTTCATCAATAGAGTTCATGTATAGTTTAATTCTATTTTCTAGAGTGTAAACTTTTCAAGATTACAAACTAGTGGTCTAGTAGATACAAATCTTTTGAATGTATTTGAAGACATTTTTGAAAATATAAAAGAAAATATATTGATGCAACTGATATGATCTTTTGATCAAGGTGTTAACCTTTTATTGATTAATCTTCTCTAGATTAACCTTCTAATGATCAACATCCATCTGATACCAATTGAAATGAGAGAACATTTGCTAAATACCTCAGAATTTTCTCTAGAAGGGGGTGAATAGAGATAAAATTTTGTTTCAAATACTAAGATTAATTCACAAAATTTGCATGTACATCAGCTATCAACTAAAAATAAGTGAAAATAAATAAATTCATAGCACAACAACAAGATAAACATAGATAAATGCAAAATCACAGAAGACACAAAATTATAGCGGTTTCCCAAAATTTGAGTACATCCACTCTTTTACCCCCTTAGTAGGAATTCATTATCACAAAGTCAGAGTCTTTTGATCAGGAGACTCTTCGAATCAAACACAAATATTTGATAAGGAGGTCTTGAACCAATACAATCTGAGGCTTTTCTCAAGGAGACTCTCAAAATCTCTAACTAAAGCCATTGAAGAGAGATTCTCAAAACTCTATTCACAAACTGAGAATGCTAATAAAAATCAGAAAAATTGTTGAAGATTTGAGGATATAATGATGTTCTTGATGAGTGCTCTGAATTGAATCATAAGGACTGTATGACACTTAGTGAATCTGAAATCTATAATCTGATTAATCTTTGAATAAGAAAATCTTAAAGATTATAAACCCTTAATCTAAATTTCTCTTTTATCTCCACTGAATCTAATCCAGCAATTGATTTACTCTTGAGAATAAGAAGAATTGATTCTATTCAGATTCAGCAACAGAATGATGATCGACTAATGCAAGAAAGAACTTCAAATTCAGATGATAATCTTCCTATCTTTCTCTATCGAAATCAATCCTCCAAAACACGATCTGATCAGATTTAAAATGATCGTTTTGTCATTGATCAATCTGTTTATGTGTATCTCTGTATATATAGCTGAGAAGCATGTCATCCAACGTCTTTCAAAATCAGTTATAACAACCAAACATTTCTTGAATCAATTTTGATTTAATCCTCAAAATAATTCTCGTTCAGAAGATTACTCGACGTAGCGTCGAGTTCATTTAGACGTAGCCTCGAATTCGGGCTTCATTCTGTCAATTAAGTTTTGTAATCAACGCTGTGTCGATTTCATATCAGTGTATGCATCGACTTGATCCTTTAGTTAGCATCAACTTATCATATTTAGTTACTTTGACTTATACTCAAAGTAGCATCGACTTTTAGTAAAGGTTGCGTCAACCTCTAGTTGAAGTTGCGTCGACTTCTAGTTGATGCATGTTAGCATTTCATGACTTTCCTCTTAAATTCAATGTGTCTTTCTCATGTCCTTTATATCAATAACACCCTAGAACTTCTAAGATCATATTACCCTCTCTATACATCATGGGTAATAAACCTAGGATGTAAAAAACTACTTAAAGCAATTTGTTATGGTAAATCATAAGGGTTTTTCCCAACACCCTTCACATTCAGTCATGAGAATTACTCAGGATTTTATTATATAGGCTATAGTCCACGCTCACCGCAGTAAAAATAGTGGAACCAAAATCCGGCTCCAGGAGAAGTTTGGACCCAAGGGGGTAACCTGCACCTAATTCTCCCAAGTAAGTGCACTTAACTAGTGGCTTGGAACTAGGGAATAGACCCTGAAATGCAGTGAGTAGGTCTTGCCACAAATCCGAAAGTTTGAATAGAGCTTCCTCCCTAGCCAATGCTGAGCTGGGCACCTTGGAGGGCACTTGAGGCCAACCAAAACTAACCAGAGGAAGAAGAAGCTTAAAAAGTTCCTTTCCAAAGGTGCCCTTGGGGTTCTATCTATGTTTTTTCAAGGCTGGCCTGCATATAATGGAATCCTACCATTTGGTTTTACTATATGCAGCTCAAATTGGTCTACCAACAGTGAAACTCCGCCGTTTGGATGGATTATTAGCATGCCAAAATGATCTCCTTAGAGAACTACTTCTGGGAAAGTCAGCCACTTGCTTAGAGAGGTGAATGCTTGGTGAAGACCGCACACGCTTGTCATGACTCGGGGGCGAGTGCAGGCCGCATCGCCTCAGTCTCCCTCCACCTAACCTAAGCCTGAAGTGAGTGTGAACCAAGTTACCCTACTCACCATCGGCCTATACCTCATGTGAGCCCGGGAGATAACCTCTACTCGCCTACTCGGCTTTCCCGGGCCTAAACGACCCTCTCTTGCCTTGGTCTCTTCTTAGGGTCCCACGCGACTAATCTAAGTGGTATATCGACTATGCTCCACCTCCTACAGTTGAGTACTGCTCCTGGGATGTGTCAACTCTTCTCCACCTCCTCCGGTTGAGCTTCGCTCCACATAGGGTGTCAACTCTACTCCTCCTCTTCTAGTTTAGCTCCGCTCCAAGGAGGTTGTTGAAGCCAAAAATGACCTCAACGGGAGTTCAAAACTGGGGTGCAGCCAACACCTACTTCTCTTGAGCCTCGACCCTCGACTAGTTGCAAAGGACCTAAGACTGACCCAAAGCCTCAGCAGGGAGGTCCCACCTCACACCCGGAAGATCTCTGAGAGCTTCCCCTCCAAAGCCAAAAGCTGGGCTAGGTGCTCCTCAGAAAGCACTGGATATTTGGAGGATAATGAGAGCTTGCTTTCTAAGGAGCCCTTATGGGTCTATTTATAGCCTTTTGCTGACCTGAGATTACTAAAATACCCTTGGCTGACCTGCCAATAGCCAAAACTCGCTGTTTGTAAAGTACTAAATGCAGCCCCTGAGGGTATAGGGGTAATTTTACCTGATGGTAATTAGGTAATTTTACCCCGGGCCCTGGGCCCCACTCGGCGAGAACTCTGAGCCGAGAACCTTCCTGTCCAGAGCTTGGTGCAAGCGATCTCTCCTGCTTATGGGCGAGAGCTCCTCCAAGGCGGGAGCTTCGCCCAAGCGCAAGCGTTCCCGCCCACTCATGGGCGGGAACTTCTTCAGGGCGGGAGCTCTTCTGGTCTGAAGCCCGAAGCTAGTCCAATCCTCATTGTTGGTGCCTCTGGGTCCTACTCAGCGAATATGGGGTTGTACACAATCCCCGCTCTTTTTGAGCTAGCTCTGCGCTCGAAAAGACACGTCCAACCCGTAAATATTCGCTGAGCACATGTCATCATTAGAGAATCTTTTGGTGGGCCATACCGTGGCTATATATATGTGCTGATAGACGACCATAAATCCGCCCCTGAATCGTCGCTCCTTGTCTGAGTTCTCGCTTCCTTTGGCGATGCATTCCAAGCGTGTTGACAAACTGCTCCCGCAGGACCTTTAATACCATATCAATGCGGCCCAGGCGCGAGCCAAGGCTAACTGCGCCTTGGTTGCCCCACTGGCTGGCGAGTTAGTCGTCAGCCACTGAGCCCTCTCAGCTAAAGAAGAAGAAGAAAGAGAAGAAGAGGGCGAAGGTGATCTAGCGAGACCTGTCTCACGAGAACAGGGGCTCGCCTACCCCGACCCCAAGCCATGCGGATGATCCTTCTCCGCTGAAGGTATGTCTCTGACTCGCTGATCATTGAAACCACTAGCTGTTTACGCAAGAGGAATTGCAGCTGACGCGGTACTTCTTGCAGGAAATTGTGCCTGACGACGTGAGGCCCCCGCAGGAGCCCTTGGACTCATCTCGTCCTCCCGAGAATCAACCGCGGGTCTCGGAGGTTGCTCCTTCGGCTGACTCCCCGAGAACTGCAGGTATCTTTTCCACTCTATCACTCCTAACTCAGTCTCAGATTGCTGAATTGACTTCCCGCAGCACCAGCTTTCGCCAAACCGGGTCTCGCCACCCGGGAAAACGAAGCAAGGGCCGCTAACCGGCCTGCCCCTGCGGCCGATTCCACCCTACAGGTGGGAGGAGTGGCTATCGAATCTTCCGTAGCTCCCCAGGATGCCAGCCATCCCGCGGGAGAGGACAACTCCCCCTGCTTCCAGCCAAGCCGGGATCACCACGCGTAAAATCTTCCCCCCGGGAAAAGGAAAGCCGCTCCACCTCCTCTTTGGAACTGGGGGGGGGGGGGCTGGTCCTTCTCACCTTCCGTCGGCCGGCGGTTCTCGCCATACTGCAGGTATGCGGTATGCTTATCATAATTATTGCTTAGCTCTCGCCATGACCGTGGAACTCTTTTGTCAGGGGATCCAGGCTCGCAGTCGGGAGCTGACGCAGAGGATGAAGATGAAGATGACGACGAAGATAAAGAGGGGGAGGACGGTGAGAGCTCCCCCTTCCCTTCGTTTGACGAGATGGGGGAAGAGGGTTGTCGCTGTCCTGTCGAAGCTTGTGCGGTGGAAGCGGGCCCACGACTCTGCGGCGAGAGAGTTTCGCGAATCGGTGGAGAGGAGGCTGGAGGCTTTGGAGCGAGACTACTTCGTAGGCGAGACGGATCGGCCAGGTGGGCCTACCGTCGAGTCCTCTCCCGAGAGGTATATCGCGCGGATCCGAGACCAGTCCTGCCGAATCAACCTAGGATGCACCATCCTATCGTCCTATTTCAACCCGCAGGCGCCACCAAGGACTAGGCGGCGAGAGCGAGGACGATGGCGATGGGAACCTTATTGATTCGCAAAGTCCCATCCTTTCTTACCCCCCCCCCCACCCGGCCTTCCCCTTCCCCAATGTACCATGTTATTTTCTTATCAGTCAACTTAAAACTTATTATTATTATTATTATTTTATCCGGTTCTCGCTCGGCGAGAGTGACTCCGGCTTCCGCTAGATTCGTTTGTCGCATGTCTTTACAGAATGCCTGTATTAATTAGTTTTGTCGGTCAGTCGCTGTCAATCTTGGGCGGGAAACCGAGGCATCACCAACTTAGGGCGTGACGGCTGTACCCCCGCCGCCTTTTTGGGAATAGCCATCATGATTGCGATTTTCTATAAATAGGGGGGGTCCACCCACCATATTTATTTCTCTGATCCGAAACCTTTGCTTTTTTCCTCGTTGCTTTCGCTGTTGAAGCCAAAATTGACTTCTGTGGAGTTCGGGGTCCCAAAATAGGGGTGACCGCGCACCTACTACCCTCAAGCGAATGATCTAGGCACAAGATTAGGAACACAAGGGACAGACCCAAGGTCTCAGCGTGGAGGACCCGCCGCATACCCGGAAGACTAACAAACTCTTCCCCTCCCAAGCCAAAGGCTGAGCTAAGACACCTTCGGAGGGCGCTCTCGGCCGACCGGAATATCTAAGGAGGATCTCGAGATCGACTCTCTCCTATCCAGATGTGTCTCCTTGGGTCTACACAAAATGCTCCTCACCCACCCTACTGATGGCGCGAACTCGCCGAGCAATTCCACGACGCGCTGCCCAAACTGGGCCACGAACAGCGTGACTCCGCTGTCCTAAAAGGCTGTCAACAGGCCATGAGGGGCCTCCCGACAACTATACCTCGGGGCCCCTACGGGGCGAGCGATTCTCGAGAACACCGCCCGCCTGATACGAAGAAGAAAGCTACACATCCTCAGAGCATCACAGATATTAAAAGAATATTACAGGAATATGAATTCCATACTTCGACACGCAGGCCGGCAATATAAATAAAAAAGGCCTTCGAGGGCCGGCACAAGCTTGGGCTTAAGCCCGCTACTCCCCGCCTGGTACTGCAACACCTGTACGTCAACGTCTCGACAAGAGGCGGTCAGCTAAACGCCAGTTGGTTAACATAAGTTGGCCGAACACATTACACATACCCCTTTTTCGGGGCTATGGTGCGCATTCCCTGCAAATGGAAAATATACAACATCCTCGGAGTCTTCTCTGGGATCCCCAGAACATCACCAATCCGGCTCACACGTCCGGATGGGCTTCACACAGCATGTCTAAACTCGTACTCACGCTTCCGGGTGCTAACACAGTTAATTGCGGGGACGTACACGTCAACCCGTCGGAGAGCTCCCTTCCTCCACCTGTTGGTGGAGAGGGGCTTCCATGCAAATATGGAAATTGAGGGCTTCACCTGCCCAAGTAGAAATTTCGTTACCCTTGACGCGTGTTTGGCGGGGCCGCAACCGCGCTCATGGCCTGAGGCTCCACGTCTAGCATCCGTAGTGGTTGTTCGTACCCGGATCCGACCACCGTGGGAGAGTTGAAAGCTCCGAATGATTTTCCCCTCCATGGCCGAGCCTCTCCATGGCCGACCATGCTCCAAGTGGCCGGCCGCTGCTGTACGAGGCCGATCCCGGCCCCAAGTAACACCGAGGAAGTCGATCCCGGCCTCCACAACTTCAGGCGGCGTCGGGGAAGCTGATCCCGACTGGCCTAGCTCCAAACGGCGCTGGGAGAGGAGCTCCCGGTCGACCTAGCTGGAGGCGGCGCCGGGAGAGGAGCTCCCGGCCGGTCTCGCTGTAGGCGGCGCCGGGAGAGGAGCTATCGGCCGGCCTCGTTGTAGGCGGCGCCGGGAGAGGAGCTCCCGGCCGGCCTCGCTGTAGGCGGCGCCGGGAGAGGAGCTCCCGGCCGGCCTCGCTTTAGGCGGCGCCGGGAGAGGAGCTCCCGGCCGGCCTCGCTGTGCCCTAGGCGGTGGCGACGAAGAGAGAACAGAGAGAGAGAGAGCCGAGGTGGGGTGCTGCTCCAGGCGGCCGGAGAAAGAGAGGTAGGGGGTGGGGTCGGGTGCTGCTCCAGGCGTCCGAAAAAAAGGGATGCGGGGGCGGGGTCGGGTGCTGCTCCAGGCGGCCGGAGAAAGGGATGCGGGGGCGGGGTCGGGTGCTGCTCCAGGCGGCCGGAGAAAGGGATGCGGGGGCGGGCGGCTGCTGCTGGTCGACGGGAGAGGGTGACACGCGGGGCGGCGGGGCTGCTGCCGCTCCATGGCCGAACCCTAGCTCTGCCCCTCCAAATCCCGATCTCCTCCTCTGCTTCTCTTTTTTCTTTTTTCTCCTCTCTGTCCCCTCCCGACCCCCCTGCTATTCCTCCTCCTTTTATCTTTTTTATTTCTTTATTATATATAAAAACTTATATATATATATATATATATATATATATATATATATATATATATATATATATATATATATATATATATAATATAATATATATTATAAGCCAAAGCAAATAAAATCTCCGCACGCACGCACGAGCACCCGCACGTCCTCGAACGGGGCTGTACCAAAACGTCGCTCATAACAAGTCCCGAGCGCGCCACTTGGGGAGGATCCCGCTCGGCCGGATATGGGGTTGTACACAATCCCCGCTCTTTTCGAGGTTGGCACAAGCTCGGAAAAAAATGTCCAACCCCAAGTATCCGGCGAGTGGGAGCCGACCCAAAGAAAAATTTTGGGAGAAACTGAAAATTGCACTTATGCAGTTATGCCCACTAATCTTTTCATGCCCCTTCTGATCTTGTTGAACCACTCGATACATTTTTTTTTCTCACTGCTATTGGATTGCCCTTATACCTTTACTTACAATAAGTACATAATTTATCAAGATATTATGAAATAATGAAGCCAGATATTTTGCAATCTCTTGAGCATGCGGATCTAATCCTTTCCCCCCAGGTGTGCCTACCTCCCTGCCCAGCTAATGAGAGCCTGAGCAGCGAGTCTACCCGGGGCCGAGCAGAGCTCGGGGTGCCGATGACGTTCTCAAACCAACCAAACCTATCCCCCACGGGCGAGCCTACGGACCTGCCAGCTAGATGAGAGCCTGCGCAGCGGGTCTACCTAGGGCCGAGCCGAGCTCGGGGTGCCGATGACGATCTCAAACCAAACCTATCCCCCACAGGCGAGCCTTCGGACCTGCCAGCTAGATGAGAGCCTGCGCAGCGGGTCTACCTGGGGCCGAGCCGAGCTCGGGGTGTCGATGATGTTCTCAAACCAACCAAACCTATCCCCCACAGGCGAGCCTACGGACCTGCCAGCTAGATGAGAGCCTGCGCAGTGGGTCTACCTGGGGCCGAGCCGAGCTCGGGGTGCCGATCACGTTCTCAAACCAACCAAACCTATCCCCCACAGGCGAGCCTACGGACCTGCCAGCTAGATGAGAGCCTGCGCAGCTGGTCTACCTGGGGCCGAGCCGAGCTCGGGGTGCCGATGACATTCTCAAACCAACCAAACCTATCCCCCACAGGCGAGCCTACGGACCTGCCAGCTAGATGAGAGCCTGCGCAGCGGGTCTACCTGGGGCCGAGCCGAGCTCGGGGTGCCGATGACGTTCTCAAACCAACAAACCTATCCCCCACAGGCGAGCCTACGGACCTGCCAGCTAGATGAGAGCCTGCGCAGCGGGTCTACCTGGGGCCGAGCCGAGCTCGGGGTGCCGATGACGTTCTCAAACCAACCAAACCTATCCCCCACAGGCGAGCATACGGACCTGCCAGCTAGATGAGAGCCTGCGCAGCGGGTCTACCTGGGGCCGAGCCGAGCTCGGGGTGCCGATGACGTTCTCAAACCAACCAAACCTATCCCCCACAGGCGAGCCTACGGACCTGCCAGCTAGATGAGAGCCTGCGTAGCGGGTCTACCTGGGGCCGAGCCGAGCTCGGGGTGCCGATGAAGATCTCAAACCAAAACCTATCCCCCACAGGCGAGCCTACAGACCTACCAGCTAGATGAGAGCCTGCGCAGCGGGTCTACCTGGGGCCGAGCCGAGCTCGGGGTGCCGATGAAGATCTCAAACCAAAACCTATCCCCCACAGGCGAGCCTACAGACCTGCCAGCTAGATGAGAGCCTGCGCAGCGGGTCTACCTGGGGCCGAGCCGAGCTCGGGGTGCCGATGAAGATCTCAAACCAAAACATATCCCCCACAGGCGAGCCTACAGACCTGCCAGCTAGATAAGAGCCTGCACAGCGGGTCTACCTGGGGTCGAGCCGAGCTCGGGGTGCCGATGACGTTCTCAAACCAACCAAACCTATCCCCCACAGGCGAGCCTACGGACCTGCCAGCTAGATGAGAGCCTGCGCAGCGGGTCAACCTGGGGCCGAGCCGAGCTCGGGGTGCCGATGAAGATCTCAAACCAAAACCTATCCCCCACAGGCGAGCCTACAGACCTGTCAACTAGATGAGAGCCTGCGCAGCGGGTCTACCTGGGGCCGAGCCGAGCTCGGGGTGCCGATGAAGATCTCAAACCAAAACCTATCCCCCACAGGCGAGCCTACAGACCTGCCAGCTAGATGAGAGCCTGCGCAGCGGATCTACCTGGGGCCGAGCCGAGCTCGGGGTGCCGATGAGGTTTCCACAAACCTAACCTAACCTATCCTAACCTATCCTAACCTATCCTAACCTATCCTAACTAATCCCCCGCAGGCGAGCCTACGGACCTGCCTGCTAGTAGGAGCCAGGCAGCGGGTCTACCTGGGGCCGAGCCGCGCTCGGGGTAGTGCAGAATCGATCGAGTCAAAGTCTGACAGGGAGCATCTCTACCCGCTAAGTCCACCCTCCTGAGAATGAGGGCTGATCATATAATATTCTCCCTAAGGCACGTTTTGATCTCCAGGATCGAATACCCTATCGACAAGAGGAGAATCGGAGGGGACTTCTTTCATCACATGACCTTGGTCGTCACTTGGTTCCTCTTCTATAGCCACGACGTTCGACTGAGTTTTTCTGTACTGGTCACTCTCCATGCTCACCGCACCATAACTGTTGAAGCCAAAATTGACTTCTGTGGAGTTCGGGGTCCCAAAATAGGGGTGACCGCGCACCTACTACCCTCAAGCGAACGATCTAGGCACAAGATTAGGAACACAAGGGACAGACCCAAGGTCTCAGCGTGGAGGACCCGCCGCATACCCGGAAGACTAACAAACGCTTCCCCTCCCAAGCCAAAGGCTGAGCTAAGACACCTTCGGAGGGCGCTCTCGGCCGATCGGAATATCTAAGGAGGATCTCGAGATCGACTCTCTCCTATCCAGATGTGTCTCCTTGGGTCTACACAAAATGCTCCTCACCCGCCCTACTGATGGCGCGAACTCGCCGAGCAATTCCACGACGCGCTGCCCAAACTGGGCCACGAACAGCGTAACTCCGATGTCCTAAAAGGCTGTCAACAGGCCATGAGGGGCCTCCCGACAACTATACCTCGGGGCCCCTACGAGGCGAGCGGTTCTCGAGAACACCGCCCGCCTGATACGAAGAAGAAAGCTACACATCCTCAGAGCATCACAGATATTAAAAGAATATTACAGGAATATGAATTTCATACTTCGGCACGCAGGCCGGCAATATAAATAAAAAAGGCCTTCGAGGGCCGGCACAAGCTTGGGCTTAAGCCCGCTACTCCCCGCCTGGTACTGCAACACCTGTACGTCAACATCTCGACAAGCGGCGGTCAGCTAAACGCCAGTTGGTTAACATAAGCTGGCCGAACACATTGCACATACCCCTTTTTCGGGGCTATGGTGCGCATTCCCTGCAAATGGAAAATATACAACATCCTCGGAGTCTTCTCCGGGATCCCCAGAACATCACCAATCCGGCTCACACGTCCGGATGGGCTTCACACAGCATGCCTAAACCCGTACTCACGCTTCCAGGTGCTAACACAGTTAATTGCGGGGACGTACACGTCAACCCGTCGGAGAGCTCCCTTCCTCCACCCATTGGTGGAGAGGGGCTTCCATGCAAATATGGAAATTGAGGGCTTCACCTACCCAAGTAGAAATTTCGTTACACTTGACGCGTGTTTGGTGGGGCCGCAACCACGCTCATGTCCCGAGGCTCCACGTCTAGTATCCGTAGTGGTTGTCCGTGCCCGGATCCGACCACCGTGGGAGAGTTGAAAGCTCCGAATGATTTTCCCCTCCATGGCCGAGCCTCTCCATGGCCGACCGTGCTCCAAGTGGCCGGCCGCTGCTGTACGAGGCCGATCCCGGCCCCAAGTAACACCGAGGAAGTCGATCCCGGCCTCCACAACTTCAGGAGGCGTCGGGGAAACTGATCCCGACTGGCCTAGCTCCAAACGGCGCCGGGAGAGGAGCTCCCGGTCGACCTAGCTGTAGGCGGCGCCGGGAGAGGAGCTCCCGGCCGGTCTCGCTGTAGGCGGCGCCGGGAGAGGAGCTCCCGGCCGGCCTCGCTGTAGGCGGCGCCGGGAGAGGAGCTCCCGGCCAGCCTCGGTGTAGGCAGCGCCGGGAGAGGAGCTCCCGGCCGGCCTCACTGTAGGCGGCGCTGGGAGAGGAGCTCCCGGGTGGCCTCGCTGTAGGCGGCGCCGGGAGAGGAGCTCCCGGCCGGCCTCGCTGTAGGCGGCGCCGGGAGAGGAGCACCCGGCCGGCCTCGCTGTACCCTAGGCGGTGGCGACGAAGAGAGAACAGAGAGAGAGAGAGCCGAGGTGGGGTGCTGAGAAAGAGAGGTAGGGGGCGGGGGCGGGTGCTGCTCCAGGCGGCCGGAGAAAGTGATGTGGGGGCGGGGTCGGGTGCTGCTCCAGGCGGCCGGAGAAAGGGATGCGGGGGCGGGCGGCTGCTGCTGGTCGACGGGAGAGGGTGACACGCGGGGCGGCGGGGCTGCTGCCGCTCCATGGCCGAACCCTAGCTCTGCCCCTCCAAATCCCGATCTCCTCCTCTGCTTCTCTTTTTTCTTTTTTTCTCCTCTCTGTCCCCTCCCGACCCCCCCCCCCCCCCCCCGGCTATTCCTCCTCCTTTTATCTTTTTTATTTCTTTATTATATATAAAAACTTATATATATATATATATAATATATATATAATATAATATAATATATATATTATAAGCCAAAGTAAATAAAATCTCCGCACGCACGCACGAGCACCCGCACGTCCTCGAACGGGGCTGCACCAAAACGTCGCTCATAACAAGTCCCGAGCGCGCCACTTGGGGAGGATCCCGCTCGGCCGGATATGGGGTTGTACATTCGCGGTTTGCCGAGAGCTCCTACTTGCTTTCGCTTCCCTCTCTCATTCACGCTTAGCTCTCGCTATCGCCTCTCTTCTTAAGACCTCGCCCTCAACCCCACAAGCACGATGCCGGGCGGAAGCGAGGGACGCTCCAATTGCACGGAAGCCTTCCAAAAGCATCAGTTCCCCCTTTGTAGCCTAACCATGGAGGAGTTCCAACTGATCCAGTCCCGCTATATTTCCGCCGGCTTCACCGCGCGAAACCCTGGTAACCGTAACAGGGTGAACAGTGCGGGGGAGGGGAGCTCTCCATTCCCCTTGAGCACTTCGAGGTGGGCTTCCGCCTACCCCTCTGGCCAGAGATGCGCCAGGCCCTCCGGCACTATGAAGTGGTTCCCGCGCAGCTAAATCCTAACTCGGTCGCTATCCTTGTGGCGTTCATCTGCTATATGCGATCCGAGAGGATCGAGTTCAGCCTCACCATCTTCCGGAAGCTGCTTACCTTCCGCGCTAAGGGAGGGGTGGTCTTCTTCTCGGGGCAGCTGCTCAAGACCACCGGTCTCGTCAATAAGCACCATCACTGGGGCGAGAAGTTCGTTTTCGTTTTCGTTTTCGGCGATTTCGGCAACGTTCCTCTCGCACCCATTCAGTATGAGGACGTCGCCTACAAGCCGCCCTTTTTGGGCTCGCGCGAAAGCGCCCTCCTTAAGTTCTTTGGAATCAAGGATTTCGACGTCCAGTTCCTCAGGCGGGGCGTCGATTCGCTCCCCCCCCCCCCCCCCCCCCCGTGCCCCCGGGCAAAGGTATGGTCTCTCCTTTGACTCGTTATTCCCCACTTTTTAAAATTTAGTGCTGAGGGCTGTTGCCTCTGCAGGAGAGCGCGAGATCCCCCTGCGCTAACCCTTCGACGAGGCTCATGCTGCCGAGAGCCAAGCCACGAGAGATCCACTGGCTCTCGCAAAGTCCGTGCCTCAAGCGCTCAAGAGACCAAAAAAACCGCTGCCGACAAGGGTAAAGATGTAGCGGTTCCGCCCTGCCGACCTCCCGCTCCAGGCTGTTCCTTTGAAGAGATCTTGCAGGCCACCAGCGAGATTGTTGTTTCCAGGAGTGGCGCCGAGGCACCTGCCGAGAACCCCCCGACCCTCAGTGGGGTAGATGGCGAGGGAGCCGCCGCCGAGACCTCCGCTCAGTCTCCTCTTGGAGAGGTGCCGCGGGGTCATCGAAATTTTGGTCTGGGCACAAAGTGCCTTGATGTGGAAAATAAATCGTTGCTTCAGTAGGACCCTGATACCAACAGGGTCTCGATCTCGTCTCTTCTACCCAGCTTGGCAAAGCGAGACGAAGTCACCGGCGAGGCCTTCTCCTTGGGCTACGGCCTTTACAGCCGGGAGAATGCCAGCATCTACGATAAAATGACCACCCGGCTCCTGGCCTATGACTCCACCCGGACCCTGATGTGCGGGATCGAGCTTTCGCATACGTGCGCGCGTCGAAGTATCACTATCGACCGCAATTTCCAAGACATGTTCAAGGAAAGGTAGGAGGCGGTGGCTCAGGCAGCTGCCCTAAAGAAAGAGCTGGTCGATGCTAAGCAATTGTTGTCCTCGTGCCCGACAGAAGAGGTAAGCGAGATCTTTCGCGGCATTTACTCTCGCCACTGTAGATTTCAACCTTTTTCCTCTCATGCTAACCTCTCGTTACGCAGGACTCCGCTCAGGCCGTGGCGCTTCGCGCGGAACTATCCCAGACGCGATACGAGATCGTCATGCTGAGGGAGCAGCTCCGGCTCATGGAGGCGAGTGCGGTCCCTCCTCCTCAGCTGGACGAAAGGTTGAGGAGCCGCCACTATTCAGAATACGACATCGACAAGCTCCTACAGGCCAACGCTCAAGCGACAGTCAAGCTGATCCTGGAGACGCTGCGAGACGTAGGCTACTTGGACGGGAGAGGCAAGTCCGTCACCGCTCGCCAACTCGTCCCTTGGCTCTTTGAGCCCGTCCCGAAGCCCCCAGGCATGCCCGCTTCCCCGCCTTCGGATGCCCTGAAATCCCCTGCCGCGGGTGGCGAGACATCCGTGGAGGGCTCAGGCGAGAGCTCTCGCGGGAGTTCAAGTGAGAGCTCGGAGGGGTACAGCGCGTCTCCCTGAAGGGCCCCCCTTTCTTTTCTCTTTTGGTTGTAAAGAGCGAGATGCTCCAAAATTAATTGTATTTTGAATAAACGATCGTAAATACTGCAAGTGTTTCTCTTTTCTTTTGCATTGTAAATATGTTATAAGTGTTTTGAGTATATACGTCCGTAGAGGCCGAATGCCTCTCAGGTATGCTTCCGCCGAGGCCCTTAGCCCCTCTAGGGTTGTCTCCCTTAGCGATGGATATGCGGGATCCTGTCGAGGAAACCCAGGGTTAGGTCGTCATGTTTCTGCGTTCTACCGAGAACCGTCTGTCGGGAGCGTCGTCCGTAGGCCTTTTAAGGGGAGACCGTCCCTCTTTTCCTTGCGCGAACTGGCCGATCCTTCCGCCCAACACTTCCCACTGTCTGACCAAGGATCCTTTGTCAGGAGCCTTCCCACCGAGAACTTCCTTTGGCGAGATCTCCTTGGCGGAGACCTCCCCGCCGAGACCTCCTCTGGCCGAGACCTCTCCTTGCTGAGACCTCTCCTGCCTGAAGGGTTCCTACCTCTTTTCATTCCGTGTTCCGGGTGCATTTCTTGCCCTGCTCAGAACATCCGAGTGGAAGTGTCTCCCAAGATCAAAAACTTCACTCCCACAGGCGAGCCTTCGGGCCTGCCAGCTAATGAGAGCCTGCGCAGCGGGTCTGCCTGGGGCCGAGCCTAGCTCGGGGTGCCGACGAAGTTTCCACAAACCAGACCTATCCCCCACAGGCGAGCCTTCAGACCTGCCAGCTTGATGAGAGCATACGCAGCGGGTCTACCTGGGGCCGAGCCTAGCTCGGGGTGCCGATAAAGTTTCCATAAACCAGACCTATCCCCCACAGGCGAGCCTTCAGACCTGCCACCTAGATGAGAGCCTGCGCAGCAGGTCTACCTGGGGCCGAACCTAGCTCGGGGTGCCGATGAAGTTTCCACAAACCAGTCATATCCCCCACAGGAGAGCCTTCGGACCTGTCAGCTAGATGAGAGCATGCGTAGTGGGTCTAACTAGGGCCGAGCCTAGCTCGGGGTGCCGATAAAGTTTCCACAAACCAGACCTATCCCCCACAGGCGAGCCTTCGGACCTGCCATCTAGATGAGAGCCTGCGCAGCGAGTCTACCTGGGGCCAAGCCTAGCTCGGGGTGCCGATGAAGTTTCCACAAACCAGACCTATCCCCCACAGGCGAGCCTTCGGACCTGCCAGCTAGATGAGAGCCTGCACAGCGGGTCTACCTGGGGCCGAGCCTAGCTCGGGGTGTCGATGAAGTTTCCACAAACCAGACCTATCCCCCACAAGCGAGCCTTCGGACCTGCCAGCTAGATCAGAGCCTGCGCAGCGGGTCTACCTGGGGTCGAGCCTAGCTCGGGGTGTCGATGAAGTTTCCACAAACCAGACCTATCCCCCACAGGCGAGCCTTCAGACTTGCCAGCTAGATGAGAGCCTGCGCAGCGGGTCTGCCAGGGGCCGAGCCTAGCTCGGGGTGTCGATGAAGTTTCCACAAACCAGACCTATCCCCCACAGGCGATGCTTCGGACCTGCCAACTAGGTGAGAGCAAGCGCAGCGGGTCTACCTGGGGTCGAGCCTAGATCGGGTTGTCGATGAAGTTTCCACAAACCAGGCCTATCCCCCATAGGCGAGCCTTCGGATCTGCCAGCTAGATGAGAGCCTGCGCAGCGGGTCTACCTGGGGTCGAGCCTAGCTCGGGGTGTCGATGAAGTTTCCATAAACCAGACCTATCCCCCACAGGCGAGCCTTCATACCTGCCAGCTAGATGAGAGCCTGCGCAGCAGGTCAACCTGGGGCCGAGCCTAGCTCGGGGTGTTGATGAAGTTTCCACAAACCAGACCTATCTCCCACATGCGAGCCTTCGGACCTGCCAGCTAGATGAGAGCCTGCGCAGCGGGTCTACCTGGGGCCCAGCCTAGCTCTATGTGTCGATGAAGTTTCCACAAACCAGACTTATCCCCCACAGGCGAGCCTTCAGACCTGCCAGCTAGATGAGAGCCTGCGCAGCGGGTCTACCTTGGGCCGAGCCTAGGACGGGGTGTCGATGAAGTTTCCACAAACAAGACCCATCCCCCACAGGCGAGCCTTCGGACTTGCCAGCTAGATGAGAGCCTGCGCAGCGGGTCTACCTGGGGCCAAGCCTAGCTCGGGGTGTAGATGAAGTTTCCACAAACCAGACCTATCCCCCATAGGCGAGCCTTCGGACCTGCCAGCTAGATGAGAGCCTGCGCAGCGGGTCTACCTGGGGCCGAGCCTAGCTCGGGGTGTCGATGAAGTTTCCACAAACCAGACCTATCCTCCACAGGCGAGGCTTCGGACCTGCCAGCTAGATTAGAGCCTGCGCAGCGAGTCTACCTGGGGTCGAGCCTAGCTCGGGGTGTTGCAAAACACATAATTACATTCCATCATAAAAATTTCGCAATAGGCAAGTGAAAAACAAGTCAATTGATGTAGTATAACAAGCTTTATTTTGGATACATAATTACACCTTCCCCATCTCACGGGTAGAAGCGTTTTAGGTCATCGCCGCTCCAGGTGTGGCTTAAGGCCCTCCCCTTCACGTCCTGGAGGTAGTAACCTCCTGTTCCAAGGACTTCCTTCACTATATAAGGCCCTTCCCAGTTCGGGTTGAGCTTGCCCAGGGGGGCCGACCTTCCTGCCGCGTCAACCTTTTTCAGCACCAGATCTCCTTCGACAAACTGCTTGACCCTGACATGCTTATCGAAATACTTGCCCATCCGCCGCTTGATCTCTTCTTACCTGATGGCTGCCACGTCCTGCAGCTCTTCCACCATGTCTAGCGAGAGGCGTAACCCCTCCTTGTTCTCCAACCTCCACGTCTCGTCTCCTTCGCCTGTGGCTGCGACCCGCGGGGACCAAACCTCGAACTCTACTAGTAGGACTGCCTCACACCCATGAGAAAGCTTGAAGGGGGTCTCACCGGTGGTCGTGTTTGGAGTCGTTCGCAAGGCCCACAGGACCGAGGGAAGCTGCTCCACCCAATTTCCCTTTAAGTTTTCCACTTTCTTCTTGAGCAGGTTCACAATAATCTTGTTTGCCTCTTCCACCTGGCCGTTGCTCCGGGGGTGGTGGACAGAGGCAAATTTGAGATCTATCCCCAGTTGGGCGCAGAAGCTGATGAACTCTTCACTGGCAAACTGGGGACCGTTATATGTCATTATCGCTTGAGGCAACCCGTGCATGCATATGATCTCCCCCCAGACGAAGTTCCTTATGACTTGCGAGGTGATTTTGGCCAAAACCTTAACCTCCAACCACTTTGAGAAGTAGTCGACCATGACCAGGAGGAACCTCCTCTGCCCACTAGCCAGAGGAAAAGGCCCAACTAAATACATCCCCCAGATAGCGAACGACCACGGTGCCACGATGCTTTGGAGCCTTTGAGCTGCCAAGAGCTGGATGGGAGCGTAGAGCTGGCATTTTTGACACCTCCTTGCAAACTCCGTGGTATCCTTCCTTAGGGTGGGCCAGAAGTACCTCTGTCTGACCACCCTTGCCTCCAACATCCTTCCTCCAGAATGACCGCCGCACTCGCCCGAGTGTACCTCTCCCAAGATCCTTGGGACCTCTTCTTCGGTTACACATCTTGCCAGGAGCCCTGACAACATCTTACGATGCAACCCCCCTTCTATCATCAGGTAATGAGCTGCCTTGCGCCTGAAGCTCTTTGCACCCTTAACCTCCTCTGTCAGCCTGCCTGTGGTTAGGAAGGTTACCAACGGGTCCACCAACGAGGATCGCTGACCTACCTCCATCAACTCCCCTTCCTCAATTGCTGACCGAAAAAGTTCAGTCAGGGTCCCTCCTCCCCGAGGTCCAAACTTCGCCAATCGATCGGCGACCGCGCTCTCCTCCCTAGGGACATACTGGATTGAGAATGACCGGAACCCACTGACGATCGCCCTTACCTTGGATAGGTATTTTATGAGGGTAGGCTCCCGAGCTTCAAACTCTTCTAGGATCTGCGATGCTACTACCATCAAGTCAATGAAGGCATCCACGTCCTGGATCTCAAGCTCCTTTGCTAAGCGAAGGCCGGTGATCACGGCATCATACTCTGCTTGGTTGTTGGTCACCGGGAAGTGGTAAGCCACCGCCTGCTCTATCGCGACTCCATGGGGGCTTATCAGCACCACTCCTCCCCCGAGGGAATGTTTTCCCGAGGCCCCATCAACCATCATCTTCCACGCTTCATGTGGCTGCTGCTCCCCCTCCTCGACTTCGACAACATAGTCCGCCAGAAAGTAAGCCACAGCTTGCGCCTTAATGGAGAGTCTCGGAACAAAAGAGATGTCGAACTCGCTTAGTTCAATGGACCACTTGGCAAGTCTTCCGGAGTGCTCTACCACTTCAAAGATCTTGCGAAGAGGATGGTCGGTCACCACCCTAATCGAGTGTGCTTGAAAATACGGCCGGAGTTTCCTTGCCAAGACGACCAAAGTGTAAGCCAACTTTTCAAGGATGGGGTAGCGGAGCTCTGCCTTCTTCAAGATCCGACTGACGTAGTAGATTGGCAGTTGCTTCTTTCCTTCATCCCTTACTAGGACGGAGCTCACCGCCTCAGCTCCTACTCCATGGTACAAGGTCAGGTCCTCCCCTTCTTTTGGGCTCTGAAGGAGAGGAGCCTGAGAGAGCTGTCTCTTCAGCCCTTGGAAGGCTTCTTCGCACTCGGCGGTCCACTCAAACCTTTGGTTCCCTCGCAGCACCTTGAAAAATGAAGAACACTTGTCTCCTGACCTGAAGAGGAACCCGCTCAGCCCAGCCAGTTTTCCTGTCAAGCGCTAGACCTCCTTGGCATCGCGAGGTGATTCCAAATCCAGGATGGCCTTTACCTTGTCGGGTTGGGTTCCACCCCTGCCGGAGTCAAGAGATGCCCAAGGAACTTCCGCGGCTGGCCCCGAAGACACACTTCAAGGTGTTCAGCCTCATCTTGAATCTCCGCAGGGTGGCGAACGTCTCTTCTAGATCTTGCAGGTGCGAATCCACACACTTGCTCTTGATCATTAGGTCATCGACATAGACCTCCAAGTTTCTTCCCCTTTGATCTCGGAAGACCCGATCCATCATGCATTGGTATGTAGCCCCTGCGTTCTTTAACCCAAAGGGCATCATTTTATAACTGAAGCATACCTCCCTCGTGGTGAAGGAAACATCCTTGACATCGGGAGGGTGCATCCGGATCTGGTGATAACCTGAAAAAGCATCCAAAAAGCTCATAATAGAAAAACCGACGGCTGAATCAACTAGCGCGTCGATCCGAGGCAGGGGGTAGCAATCCCTAGGGCATGATTTATTTAACAAAGAAAAATCGATACACATTCGCCATTTTCCACCCCCTTTCTTAACCATTACCACATTGGAGATCCAGCCTGGATACAGGATCTCTGAGATGAAGCCGGCCTCCAGGAGCTTCCTGACCTCTTCGCGGATGAGTTCCTCCAGCTTAGTGGCGATGGCCCTCATCTTTTGGCATATGGGGCGAGTGTGTGGGTCCATGTTCAGGCGGTGACAGGCCACGTCCACGTCGATGCCCGGCATGTCTGCCGCGCTCCAAGCGAAGATGTCGATGTTGCTTTGAATGCAGGCCCGCACTCATTCCCGGTCCTGGGACTCAAGCCTCCGCTGACCCGCACCCTCTGTTCCTGCCCTGCGCTGGTGAAGATCTCCATCTCCACTACTTCCTCGGCCGGCTCCAGCCGCGACTTCTCCCAGCCGACCCTTACTTCTTCTTCCAGCTCCAACTCCTCCCTTCCTACTTCCTCCTAAATCTCCATCGCCTCCTCCGTCCCCTCCTGCTGCTGCTCGACTTCCACGCCCCTCTGGGCCTCTCTCTCCACTCCTCCTGCTACTTGCTCTTCTACCTCCATCGCCTCCTCCGGGCTCTCCCGCTGCTGCTCGACCTCCACGCCCCTCTGGGACTCTCTCAGCTTTCTCCTACTCCTCCGCAGTCTCCTTCCTCGCCTCCTCTAGGCTCATCCCTTCTTCCTCGACGTCCTCCTCCTGCTCCACCATCTCCCTCTCTAGCTCTTCTGCCTCGGCCATCCAGGACACGGTGTTGACCGCCGTCACATAGCATTGCCACGCCACCTTCGGATCCCCCCTGATCCTAACCTGCACCCCTCCATTATTGAACTTAAGACATTGGTGGAAAGAGGAGGGGACGCAGCGAAAGGCGCTGATGAAAGGACGTCCAAAGATGGCGTTGTAACTACTCGGAGCGTCCACTATCACGAACCTGCAGTTCCGTGACACGCCTCCCAACTTCACATGCAGCCCTACCCCCCCCCCCCCCCCCCCTTCTACTTCCTTCCTCACTCCAGAGAATCCGAACAACGGTCTATCCGAAGTCAAGATCCTTTTCCCCTCAACCCTCATCTCATCAAAGTCCTTCTTGAAGATAACATTTACTGAGCTCCCGTTGTCCACCAGTATCCTCGAGACCGTGAAATTCTCCACCACCGTCTGGATCACCAGGGCATCACAGAACGGATCTTCATAGTCTGGCATGTCTGCTGATGAGAAGGTGATCTATTCTTCCGGTGGGGGAGCCTGGGAGGTAGAGGCGACCCCCTTCGGTACATGGTTTGAAGGCTCCCCTTGCGGGTTGCCTCGATCCCCACTCCTCCGTGGATCACCCCGATTCCTCCCCGGGTTCCGCCTCCCTGCTCCTCTTGCTTCTCTCATCTCTAAAAACTCAGGGCAGGTGGTCGTCGCGTGACCCTCCTCCTGGTAGAAGTCACAAAAGAGCAACACCGCCCTACCCCTTCTTCCTTCTCCTCCTCTTCTCCCAGCTCCTCGAACTCCTCTCCTTTCTCCTCTTCCTCTGCCCACCTCCATGGCCTCTTGCGGCGGCGCGATGTGACCCCTTGGCTCCTGCCTCCACGCCGGTTGGTCGAACCTCCTGGGTTCTCGTAAGTTATCTCTTCCATGGTAGCCTCCTCCTTGGCCCTGGGGGCGACCCTCCTGGGGCCTCCAACCCAACCGGTTGTTCGGCTCCCGGGCCCCCCATCTTTGCTGCTGCCCATGCCCTCGGGGTTCTTCCCTCCTTATTTCTTCTCTTTGCTCCCTTTGCTCTCTCGGCTCCTTCTGGCTTCCTGTTGCAGGCTCCTTCACATCATCTTCCGCCAGCCTGGCCAACTTCCTGACGAATGCTGGATTTGCCTTCTCGAAGTCTATATCTTTCACCACCCTCTCCATGAGCTCTTCAATGGAGAGGGGGCACTCTCTTCAACTCCATACTGAAGAATCCCGGCCTCAGCCCCAGGGTGAAGGCGAGCATCAACGCGTACCCTGGGACCTCCTGGACCTGGAGGATCTCTTCCTGAAACCGGTCAACATAGTGACCCAGTGTCTCGTCCTGCTTCTGCCTCACTACAAACAAGCACTCCTCCTCCTTCTTCCGCTTCTTAGACGTTGAGAACCTCAACAGAAACCCTCGGTGCAGATCTTCAAAGCTGTATATCGAGCTCGCCGGCAACTAGTGAAACCAGTCCCGGGCCTTCTCCTTCAATGTGATGGCGAACAACCGACACTTGAAGGCATCTGTCATCTGCCTTATCAAAACCATATCTTCGAACCACTGCACATGTTGTATGGGGTCATCTTTCCCTGAGTAATAGGGCATGTCCGGCTCCCGGAACCCCTCCGGTACCGGAGCTGAGATGATGAGCTCGCTGAAAGGGCTCTCGCCTCCTGCATGGCAAGAGGGCATGTCCCGCGGCCACGGCTGGCTGGCCCGATCCACGAGACCGTGCCCAGGGATGAGCTCTCGCACAGCCACCTCCCTCTCGCCCAAATTTGCTAGAGTCTCCTTGCCTGGGCGCTGGCCTGGGAAGAGCTCCCGCGCGGCCACGTCCCTCTCGCCAGCCTCCGTCGGGACCTCCTTCCCCGGGCACTGTCCAGGGGCGTTCTCGCCCAAGAGCGGGACCTCCTCTATCGGAACCTGAGGTGTGGCCCACTCGCTTCTGGCCGAGAAGGCCAAGCTGATGGTCTGCAGGACTTCTCGCCTGAAGTCCTCCAACATCTTCCTCGTCGCCTCCTCTCCTCGGGTGGGGGAGCCTCCAGAACCAGACCCTTCACCTTCACCTCCAGCCATGGGACAAAACTCAAGGCTTTCTTGTATCAGCTGCCTTCCACGCTCACCGCACCAAAACTGTTGAAGCCAAAAATGACCTCAACGGGAGTTCAAATCTGGGGTGCAGCCAACACCTACTTCTCTCGAGCCTCGACTAGTTGCAAAGGACCTAAGACTGACCCAAAGCCTCAGCAGGGAGGTCCCACCTCACACCCGGAAGATCTCTGAGAGCTTCCCCTCCAAAGCCAAAAGCTGGGCTAGGAGCTCCTCAGAAAGCACTGGAGATTTGGAGGATAATGAGAGCTTGTTTTCTAAGGAGCTCTTATGGGTCTATTTATAGCCTTTTGGTGACCTGAGATTACTGAAATACCCTTGGCTGACCTGTCAATAGCCAAAACCCGCTGTTTGTAAAGTACTAAATGCAGCCCCTGAGGGTATAAGGGTAATTTTACCTGAGGGTAATTAGGTAATTTTACCCCGGGCCCTGTGCCCCACTCGGCGAGAACTCTGAGCCGAGAACCTTCCTGTCCAAAGCTTGGTGCAAGCGATCTCGCCTGCTTATGGGCGAGAGCTCCTCCAAGGCGGGAGCTTGACGCAAGCGCAAGCGTTTCCGCCCACTCATGGGCGGGAACTTCTTCAGGGCGGGAGCTTGACGCAAGCGCAAGCGTTTCCGTCAACTATTATCCACCTCTAATTGAGCTCGCTCGTCATGCGAATCTCCTGGGAGGTGTCGACTCATCTCCACTTCCTTCAATTGAGCTCAACTTCTAGAAAGTGTAGACTTTTCTCCATTTCCTCTAGTTGAGCTCGCTCATCTAGTAAATGGCCTAGAAGGTGTCAAATCTTCTCCACCACCTTTAGTTAAGTTATAATGCTAAATTTATATATAGTTTTAATATAGTTTTAATATAATTTAAATTTAAATTTTGGTAACTTTTATCAATTTAAATCAAATATGCATGTTATGAAGAAGATTTGGAGCATTTCTGCACAAAATTCAGAGTACACATCTTAGGTTACTGGCGTGACTTGGGAGCATGACTCACTACCATTCCAGCAACCATGACTGCCTACCAACTCGAATTAAATTTAGATGGCCTGAGCCAAGCCCGTAACTCATGGGCATGACTTCAATAGTAAATACAAAATAACAGCCCTTAAGACTAGTTTGCGTCATTTTCACTGAAGTAGTGTCACTCCCCAAGGTCACGTGCATGAGCTGAGGGAGTGACCATCAAGTTAATGATAGAAAGTAGCATCATTCACTTCCTGCATTTCCCGGGATAAATTTGGTAATTTTCCCCATCTATATGCCCCATGGGTAGGACGTGACTTAGAGGCATGTAACCTTTACATTGGATCAATTTTCTTGTATTTTCTATTTTTTCTTTCAGGTAATTTTCTTTAAGTCATGTATTTTCAATTTCTAGCATATAATCACACATTTAAGTCCTAACATAGAATTTGCATTTCATGCACATATACCTTTCAATTATTAGTTTATCAAATTGTTTTTCTTTTCATGTCATATTTTTCCTAGATTAGATTTGCAATTTTACTTTTACAAACCAATTCTTATGTTGATCGATAAAATAATAGAATATAAGTAGAAGTACTTGACATCCCCGTGGAATACGACACTTATTATTTATTTTAAATATCCTAAGCTATGAATGATTGTCATACTTTCTTATAGTTTGTATAACCAGAGAAAACATCGCTTAAATTTTACGTATCAAGTTTTTGGTGTATTGCCGGTGAACTTTTGTTGATATTTTTTGAAAGTGAAAGTTTTTTAATGTTATCAAAAATTTCTTTTCTTTTTGAGATAAAAAAACCATTTTCTTTTATGTTTTTTTGTGGATGACCCGAGGGAAACGGTCAATTTTTTTATTTTGATCTAGAAATCATGCAAACCATTCGGCGAGGCTTACGACTCCAAGGAACCTTTTCTCAAGATCTGATTGAGAATTGAAATACGTAGGAGATGCTTCTTTCTCCTTTTCTGTCATGGGTGAACCCAACATGAATGCGGCCGAGCAAGGACTGTCATATTATGTCCGATAAAGTTTGTCGGGAACAACATTGAGCATCATTCGCCCCGCAATTGCAAACAACAATTTTGAATTGAAACCAAACATTATTGAAATGGTACAACCATGGGGCGGATCTAAGTATAGTCTAAGGTGGGCAGCTGCCCACCTTGAATTTTGCGAAATGTTCAATAGATTATGGCGCATTGGCGCGCATTAAATTTTTTTAATATATATATATGTATATATTATATATATAAATATATAAAAAAATTTCATTATTTCTAGTTTGGTGCAGTGGTTAAAATTTTAGACCTCTATGATGAGGTCCTGTGTTCAAATCCCACAACTGTTTTTTGCTTTGAATTTTTATATCCGCTGGATCAAATCCAACGGCTCTAAATTTCCCATCTCATTTTATCTCATATATTCTAAAGCATCCTTCCTTCCGTAGCCGGCCCTAATTGTAATCGTGCTGCCCTTTTCGTGCTTTCCCATCCGCCAATCCGCCATCGAAGGTCTCCGACAGTCCGACTCTCTGGTGGGCGTGGTCGCTGGCTCGCCGCCCCGCCTCGCCGACCCAGGCGGCCAGGCCTCGCTGCAATTCCTCAGGTCTGTTCTTATGGTTTTCCCGCTTTCCTCTCTCGCCGCCCCGCCTCGCTGACTGGTTTAAACTGCATCTTTCAGGGTTTCTTCAAAAATTGATGTTGTATTGTTATCTCAGGGGAAAAGACCATCGATTGGCACCGAATGCAATCCAGACGGGTAATCTACTGAACCTGAGATATTCTAAAACATCTTGAACTTTCTGCTCCAGTTTGTGCTACTGAACCTGTATATAGACTTGGTCTCTTGACTATGTATGATTAGTCCTGTTATCAATAATCATGAAATGGGAATAGTCCGCGAATTTTTGCTGTCAAAAGCTATTGAACTCCCTTCATTTGATGAATCAAAACTCTATAATCATGAAAACCACAAGTATCAAATTAGAATAGTCCGCGATTTTTTGCAATGAATGAATAGTCATGTTACCAAAAAACAGCCCGCGATTTTTTGCAATGAATGAATAGTCCTGTTTAATAGGAATCATTCTGATTTCTTCATGATTTTTGAAAATTGTTAGCACCTTTTCTTTTTCTTCAAATTTTATCATTCCTGATGATATTTTCTAACATATTGCATTAACTTATGTTAATATTACAAGATACCTATCAAATACCATCCATTTATTTTCTTGATAGCGGTCATTAACTTTGATGATTTCTGCAGGAGGGATTTTCTGCAGGAGAAATTGGAGTGAAATTGTAGCTGACGAACGGTCCAGATCTTTCTACAGGAGAAATTTCTTTGATTGTTGTGCGACGACCATAATCCCTTGGTTGAGGTAACGACGTTCCTCCACTTTCCTCTTGTGCAATTTGTCTATGTTTGTGTTGATTTTCTGTGGTGGTAATTTTTTGCTTTAAAAAAAATACGCTCGAGAAGGCTTGGTGAACCTCGTTGTTCTTTATTGGGAGAGACCACCCCCTTGCGAAATGTTTGTTTTGGGTGGTTCTCTTTTGGTACAATATCACTCGTTCGGATCGTGTGGGTCCTTTTCGCTTGATCGAACATTGGTTTTATAGCCCTTGGGAGATCTAAAGAGGCTTAGCGAACCTTCGTTTGGGCAAGTGTTTCTCTCTTGCCCATCATTTTCATTGTGTAGACGTTTGGGCTAATTGTTACGGGCTATGGTCATTATATAGGAAATCTGATCACAACGAGCACACTGAAAGGGGTTTTTTAATTACAATGTCTCATGTAAGCGTCAAGAACTTTTACTCGAGTCTCAATTTGTTAAGATTGTTGAAGGTTTGCAAAAAGGTGAACTTTTAATTGCTACTGGTTTAAACCAAGAAAGGGTTTTAAAAAGATCAGGTGATACTAGGTGGGGAGCACATTATAGTTCATTGCTTAACATAATTGTGATGTTTTTCTCCATTATCGATGTTCTCGAGATTGTTGAAAAAGATCCACATTCAAGTTCTGATCATAAAACAACGACCTTTTCATTATTAGATTCACTACAATCATTTGATTTCATAATTGTTGTATTTTTTGATGAGAGATATAATGGGAATAACAAATAGTCTATCACAGGCATTGCAACGTAAAGACCAAGATATTTGTAATGTCATGCATTTAGTGAAAATTTCTAAACAAAGGTTGCAGGATAAACGAGATAAAGGTTGGACAGAATTATTTGATGAAGTTTCTTTATTCTGTAATAATTACAAAATTAGTATTCCAGATGTGAATACTTTATATGTTGCAAGAGGCCGATCAAGAAGAAGGGTTCAAGAAATGACAAATTTACATCATTATCGAGTTGAGATATTTTATAATATGATAGATATGCAGCTTCAAGAATTGAATAGCCGATTTACAGAGAGAAATACAGAACTACTTCTTTGTGTTGCATGTTTGAGTCTGAATAATTCATTTTCTGCATTTGATAAGCAAAAATTAAGACGACTTGCTTAGTTTTATCCATCCGAATTTTCAAATTTAGATATTATGGAACTGAATTGTCAGTTGGAAACTTATGTTTATGATGTTTGGGCTGATAGTGATTTTGCACAAGTAAATGGAATTGGTGATCTTGCAGTAAAGATGGTTGAGAAAAAGAAGGATATTTTATATCACTTGATTTATTTGCTCCTGAAATTATCATTGGTTTTACCAGTTACAACAACTACAGTTGAGAGGGCATTTTCTGCAATGAATATCGTGAAAAACCGGCTGCGTAATCGGATGGGAGACTCAATGATGAATGATTGCTTGGTTACATATATTGAAAGAGATATATTCAAAAGTATTGATAATGAGACTATCATCAAATGCTTTCAAAATATGAAAAGTCGACGTGGTCAACTATGAAAGGTAATGTTATGTGTTTTTAATTTTAATTTAGTTGAAATATTCTTAAATATTTATATGTTATTTTTCTTGTATTAATACAGTTATTTGAATAATTTAAGTTAATTTTTTTAACTACATTATGAAATGAGTCTGCCCACCCTGACATTATTTTTTGGCTCTGTCACTAGGTACAACGATATGTACAACTTGATTGGATGCACGACTAAGATCTGATTTCGTATATTTCTAACTTTTTTTTGAAATATGTGGCATTTTCAAAATCAATGGGGTCTCCGATGATGCAATCCAGCTTCATATTTTTCCTTTTTCTTTACGCAACATGGCCAAGTAGTGGATAAATTCTATTCCTAGAGGATCCATCACTACATAGACCCAAATGATGGAGAAAGTTCACTGCACCATATCATGCATATGATAGTGCTCAAAAACCACTATTGTATATAAAAACACCGCAACTGTAGTGCTACAGTAGTATTTGCGCATGTGTTGCATTTGTTGTCGTGGTCGTAGGGTATGGTAGCGGTTACCAAATGTATTGTGACGTCCTTACAACCGCTACTATATGTACATCTATTGTAGCGGTTATGATTTTCAATGGTAGCGATTATTCCATTTTACAGCAACGATTACGATAAGCTATGGTAGCGTTTATGCTTGCCTTTGACAACATTTATGATTTTCGATGGCAACAGTTATCCTCATATATAGTAACGGTTTTTATTGTCAATGGCATTAAAACGTTTATCCTCATAAAAAAGCCGCTAAAGCATCGTGATTGCGAGCGTAGCGGTTGAACATTGCAGTGCTTTTCTAAAAACGTCGTGGTATCCTACATAAAGGTTCTAATTTTGAACACATTCATGGATATCAACAATATAGGACAACCAATCAATGTAATTGTATGTTGTATAAGCTAAAGAAAATACCATTAATTTAAAATCCATCACCGGGGAAAATGGCAATCATCAATAATAAAAATCTTAATTATAGACAAAAATGTGTCACTAATAGGATAATTACATTATCATAAAGAATAGAGAAATTATTAGTATTGTTATATATGAAAACTATAAACATGCCGTGTTATAGCCATGAATAGGTTGAAGTCGCAAGGGTTAATTTGGTAGCACACTCATGCATCTGCTATTCATTTGATGTTTAGCTTCAACTTTTTCTGCCAACACATCAAAACCAACAACCCTTTTCTCAGAACAAACAGATAACATGACCCTCTTTTGCGGAGCTCAGTGTGGATCTGTGCCTTTCTTCCTTGGAATTCCAGACCCATACCACAACTTGAGCACAAGTTTGATATACCTATATAAAATGATTAAAAACTTTCACCTTCAGTTCATTACATTAATGATAGCATGAGCAATCAATAATAACCAAAACATAAGAGTTGCATTCAAAGCAAAACAGATACCAACTGAAATGAAAGATTGCCTTGTATCTATACTACATATCCATCTACATTAAGACGTTTAAAATATAAACTTTAGAGCTTAGAAATGTATTTTGCTATATAGAAAAAATAGTAATTAAATAATGTTGCTAAATTTTTTGTTGTTACCTCATTATAAATATGGGAACAACTCTCTTAGTCCTATTAAACCTGAAAAAATCAAACACCAAATTAAATTCATGCAAATTACTGAAAGAACAACTATCTCGTACCATTAAAAAATTTATAAATCCAAAAAAATATATTTTCTTGTGAAAAGCCCATGTTGGGTGTTCATTCCACAAAACTATCTCGTACCATTGAGAGCTCATCACTAGGTATTTCTTGGGAATTCTAAGAATCAATTATAAAAAAATATTTTAAATTTATGAAATATTTATTTAACTTTAATTTATGCATTTATATAAAAAAATCATGAAAATATAAATATTAAAATTTAAAAAAATGAAAAACTAATAAAACTTCACACGAAAAATTTAATTTTGAAATAATTTATACGATTTTGTATTATTTAAGTAATTCTTATTTTTTTATTTTTTAAACTAATTTTAGAAAATTTAAAATATGAGTTTTATTTATAGGCATTTTATATGTTTTCTTTTAATGCAACTTTTGTTTTATTATGTTTCATCATAATGATTTGCTTGATTTAATTTTTAGAGGATTTAGATTAAAGTATTTTTCATCATTTTGATTTGTTTAGCGAATTTCTTAGTTTTTTTTCTCTCTTTAAAATATCATCATTCAATTTTTCATTAATTGTGTTAGAAATCTTTATATTCTAATTATATTAACTTTTAGCACATGAATTCTTAAGATTACTCATTTTATTCTACTCTCAACATGGATTTTTATTTCAAGATTAAGGATTATGATATGATCTAAGCCATTTTTAGCTTTTTACCTTTTACCCTTCACCTTACTTAATTTACCCTAATTATTGGCAAAAATAAAAAATTGTGGAGATGATATGATACAATTCATCATCTCCTCTTTTGAGAAAAAAATTGGGGATGACAAGATAAAATTCATCATCCCATACTTGAAAAATATTGAAATGAGAATGAGAGTATAAAATTCATCTTTCTACATGAGAGGTGAAAGGATAAAATTCATCACCTTCACCTAAAGACCTATTTATGTTAATCCTTGAAACCTATGCTAATATAAATTTCAAGACCTAGTGATCATAGATTTTTTTTTGAAATTCAATTTGTTAAGATGGTATATTTAATCATTTGTAGTATTCTAACAAGTTCTTAATATGTTAGAAAGTTTATATAATTTTAATCTTAGGATGACATGCTTAATTCAATACAATTTTAATTGTTAAGATTCAATTAGAGAATTATAAACTAAAATTTATTCTTCTTATAATAATTTGTGAATTATGAATTATCTCTTATGAATCTAGATGTTATTTTAAAACGTATTTTTTACATGATTTATTCATAAGTCAAAGTGTATAATTATGAGTAATTCTTCTTAAAATGTTCTACAAATTTTTCTTATACTTAGGAATTAGTTTTGCTCTTAAATAACAGTAGCTTGAGTGTGAAGGTATTATTTTATAATGCTAAATTTATACATTTATTTAATATCATTTAGATTTATATTTTGGTAACTTTTATCATATCTTGTCTTATTTAAAGCCTAATTTACCTTCTTTTCTGATTTTAGGTCTTTAGAAATGAATTCTTCCAATTTAAATCCAATAGACATGTTATGAGTAAGATTTGGAGCATTTATACAGAAAGTTCAAAGGACACGCCCTTGGTCAGGGTCGTGGCCTGCGGGGCATAATATAATATCACGGTCACGACTATTCTAGCAAGCCATGACTACTTACCAGCTCTGACTAAATTCACACTGCCTTAATCACGCCTGTGACTCATGGGCGTGACTTCAATAATAAATATAAAATGACAACTCTTGACTCTAGTGCAAGGTCGTTTTAGTTGTAGCAGTGTGAAATAGGAGCTGAGTTTCTATATTCCTCAAAGTTTTCTCTAGAGGGGGGGGGGGGTGAATAGAGATTAAAATTGTTTTCAAATCCTCTGATTAATTCACGAAATTTGCAATTACATAGACAATAAAATAGAATTAGATGCAGTTAATTTAAAAATCACAGCACAACAACAGAAAATAAAGAATAAAAACAAAATCACATAAGGATTACAGCGGTTCCCTCTCAATCGGGGTACATCCTGTAACACCTCTGCTCATTCCAAGGAATATAACAGCGGGTCTGGCCGGGGCCCCATGCTATATTAAATGAATAAACGAAAGAGTTACTAGATGAATATCAATCAAGAAATATACAACTACATATATCAGAATCTATACGCTAACAGAAGCATTTAATAAACTTGAACTAGAATGTCCACAACACTATAAGAATGACAAAACAACAATTATATAGTCTTACTTTAGCCTTATGGTCTTACGCACATTAAATGTTTAAACTACTACGTGATTTCCATACATCGACGTGCAGGCGGACAATACATGTGAAAGCTATAAAAAAAACTTGGGCATTCGAAGGCCTGCATAGCTTGGGCTCCTGCCTGCTATTTTATGCTTGGCTCGCCAGCACCGGTACCTGTACAAACCACAAAGGTGTGGCAACAAAAGAAGGGAATGAGTCAGCTTTTGATGACCACTATCCACGAACACGCCCTATAACGACCTCACCCCATACCCGAGACAGTGGTATTCCTTCCTTGCATATAAGTCAATAATAAGTAGATATATAATAAGCTAGAGTGTGCGCTTTAAGCTCCATCCATCATAGACGATGGCACAACCGACGAAACATCTCGTGCACTCAGGGCACATTATTGGTGTATCAAATTCCCAGGATCCCACCACAATCCTCAGTCCTAGACCGATGACAACAATGAGCATTCACTAGTCAGGCACACAACCATGACTCTCTTCTATGTCAATGTTAATTCCAAATACCTTAGGATTCTATCCCGAAAGACATAGTGCGGGTATAGTTCAGCCATATCCTATTGCTCAAATCGTCGCTTGTACTACGCCCGACACGAGTCAGCTTTCTACTTTCTGATACCATATACATAATCGATGATTTGAAACAAGGTTGATACCCATGACCAACACAGATGGGCACTCTAGGCTCAACAGCTCAACAAGCTACCTAACTTATCTCATGGACACAGGCTTCACAACACAAAACAACTTACTGGGAGCTACCGCCATCGGTAGCACTATCGATGGGTGGTATCTGACAGAACTTTATTTCTGTCAAATATTTCGGGTATTTCTTGGAGTTTGCCTCCAGGACTCCCTGCAACACTCTACAGCACAGAACCCAAAAATAGCATAAATCACGGAGTCTTCTCCGGCTTACAAAGAATATTATAACCATCATCAATCCAGAATAACTTGTCCGGATGGGATTTACACAACATGCCTATATTCATACTTCGATTCCGAACTCTATATGCAATTCAATCCAGGGACAAACTCAATCGACCCGGAGAAAGTCTAGTCGTACGTTACTTTGCAAAAAAGGCACTTTCATATATGTACAAAAAAGCAAAAGAGGACAGATACATCCTAACGAGAGGAGGAAGATTGTGACCCTAGAGGTTCTCTTCAGCCCCATGGAGGAGAAACTAGCCAGATGAAAACAACCGTAATAGACTCGCCTCCGCGGATATGAACTCGACTCGCTATTTGGAGCTCCAAAGCTCCAACAACAATGGCGAAATTCCTCCTTCCTCCTCTTCTTCCTTTGCTCTCCCGTCTCTCTATCTCTTAGAAATAGAATGGACCAAGGGAAATGAGATTCAAAACCTTGTTTACTGACCTTATCTCATCAGGAAAACCTCCCGACCATCAGATCCCACCTAAATAAAATGAAAGGCCCTGATTTGGCCTTAAAACGGACTTCTTGCCCATACATAGCGTGTGATACAGCCGTGTCACAGGTCGTGTTTTGCATTCACATAAAAATGGCCAAATTCAGAGCTCAACACGGCTCTGGACACACCCATGTCACAATCCGTGTTCCTCTCTGATTTCCAAACTGCTTAGTAAAACTGCACACAACTTTGGACACACCCATATCACAACCCTTGTACAACTATAAGGGCTCCAAAAGGCCTCCAAATCACCACCAATTTATCCCCAATGTCCATGGGACTTATCTAAGGGTCTTAAACACATTTTTGCCTATTTGTATTCGGGTTTTGGTGCGTTACACATCCACTCCTCTACCCCCTAAGTAGGAATTCACTATCACAGTGTCTGAGTTTTGATCAAGAAACTCTTAAAATCAAACCAAATCTTTTGATAAGGAGATCTTGAACCAATTACAACCTGAGTCTTTTCTCAATGAGACTCTTAGAACCTCTCAATAAATCCTTTGCAGAGAGATTCTTACGACTCTTTTTCTCAAATACAAAAGAAAATTAAGAGAATATTTGAGTTAAGATGATTCTTCTCTTAGTTTTCTCTCTTCAGATTTCTGAGGATAATTGATAATGATCTCTAAAACTTTTGATGAATCTCTGAATATCAAAATAACAAAGATTATAAGCCCAATCTCTAGATGTTCTTCCAAACTCTTTCTCTGAATCTGTTATAACTTTCTCTTGAGAAGAAGTACTAATTCTCTTATCAGATTCAACAACTATCAAACCAATCAACAGATACTGGAAGAGATTCAATTACAGATGATAATCTTCCAAGATTTCTCTATCGAATTCAATCTTCTCATGATCTGATATGATTTTCTTGATCATCTGTTGATGATTGATAATCTGTGTTTGCCTCTTCCATTTTTTATTCCTCTTCAATACCTCCTTATTCTGTGTCTCATTATATATATATATATATATATATATATATATATATATATATATATATATATATATATATATAAAACACACACACACACACATACATATATATATATATACATATATATATATATATATAGAGAGAGAGATTGACATCCTCTAACTTCTCCAAGAATCTGTTATTTAAACCCTTTCTTGATTTAATTCAGATTGAAGCCACAAAACAAATTTTGTTAAGAAATCTAGTCGACGTAACGTCGAGTTCATGTTGAAGTAACATCGAATTCTGACTATCTGTAAGATTCACTTTGTAGTCAATCTTCTGTTGATATCATCTAGAAGTATGCATCGATATAGTCCTTTAAGTGTCGTCGATTTATTAAATTTAGTTGCTCTGACTTCTATTTGAAGTAACGTCAAATTCCAATCGAAGTTGCGTCGACTTCTACTCGACGCATGTTCGCAATTCATGATTTTACTCTTATATTCAGCATGTTTTTCTTATGTCCTTTATATCAATGACATACTGGGACTTCTATATCAAATTACCCTCACTATACATCATGGGTAATAAACCTAGGATGTAAAATCACTAAACATAATTTGTAAAGCTCAATCATAAGGATTTTTCCCAACAATCTTCACATATTTAACTTAACAATTTTTACAAAACTTCAAAAGTGATTTTACAATTGTACACCAATAAATTATATAAAATTTTGACTGAGCATGTACTTATAATAGATAAAAATGATAAAGGACATAGACATATGGCAACTGAATATATGATATCTCCATAAAATTTCTTAAAAATACCAGCATAGACCACAAAAATTTGTACCCTCAGAATATATATATCTTACGGTCAACATGTTTTATTGGCAGATTTTGAAACATACACCTCAAGTAGAAAATTGTATAATTCATTTAACAGTTTGTCCTTTAACAATTTTGAATACTGCTTTAAACTTGTGTATCTCCATGAATCATACTTATCTTTAATAAATTCTTGAACAAAGATTAGCCTTGCCCAGTCTTTCTGAGCAGAGTAATATACATCATTCCGATTTATCTTTCTCTTTACCAGCTCACCAATACTTCTCTTGATTTCTTCCATTTCTCCTGTCAAACTTATCACACTTTTACCTTTGATATATTTTGCTGCAGTATCAAGCTTTTGCTTCATTGATTTTCTGTCAACAAGATATTTTGGTAGTGGAATGAGAGGAATATTACATATTCCTCTGCCCATATAAAGTATATCTAACTCTTTTAGAGGAATGGAAATGGCTTGTGGCATGAAGAATAAAGGAGATGTAGCTTCTATACAAGTTTATTGACTTCTTTAGTAACCATAGCAATTTTAATGATTTCTTTAGTAACCATAGTAGATTTCTTCTTCTTTGAAGATTGTGATTGTTTAACAAATCTCTTTCTTTTCTTTCAAGGCTGTAATTATTTTCCTTTTGAAGTGTACCCGACTTTTACTGCTCTTTTAAATATTGGAGTATCTTCTTCCAATTCATTAATCTTCCCTGGTTGAAAAGATATCTCCCCCTGAATCTGTGCAGTCTTTTGTTTAATAGTAGATTCTTTAACCTCCCCTGGCATAATACAGACTCTTATTCAAACAATGCTAATACATTCTCATTTAAAGAAATTTTAAGTGGATCCGGTCCATACAATGATGATGTGAATTCATTTAAATCTTCTTCCTTATTCTAACTCCCCCCTTCTTGACCTCATGAGAAAGAGAGGTTAAGAATGATCTTGTAATGTAGGAAGAAAAGATCTTTGCTTATATGAACAGTACTGAGGCAGTAATCAAATCCAACTGAGATTGTATGTCATCCATTGTGATCTTTATTTGAAAATTATGCTCTTTAAGCATATAAGATAAAGTAGAGGTTATTGATTCTACTATTTGAATGTCAGTAGTTGGAGGAGTGACTAAGTGTATATTTATTTTGTTATTATTGGTAGGATTCAAGTGTAATGTTGTATCTGTCTGTGCTTCTTGAATAACTTGCTCTGGTGATAATGAAGATTCTTTTGGAGTGGGTGGAATTGGTACATCATTAATAACATTTTACTGAGAAGATGAAATTATGGAATTCTTTTGAGATTCTGGTTTAGCTATGTCTAGTCCATTTTGTGAAAAAAGCAATTGATAATTTCTTCCAGGAGGTATTGGTATTCCCTTGGATATACATAGATGTTTAAAATTCTTCAGCAATACTTGACTCGTTATAATCATGTAGGCATTCTCCCCTTGTCTATATTTGTATCCAATAAGCTTTATTATCATTTCTCCCCAGTTAATCTTTTTACCAAGCACCAAAACTCCCATCAGATTCAGTTGGATTTTAGGTATTGCATCATGTGCCGAGGTTTTACAAATCAGTACTTTCTCAACAATGTCAGCCAGAAACTAATAATCTTCTAATAGATCTATTTTCTTTAGAACAAAAACTTTATCCTTTGTATAGTTCATAATTCTTAATACATCTTTAATTTCTTCTTTAGATAATTCTGGAGAATCATTTCCTGACAAGAGATCAAATGTCCTTTGTATAATTTTTGTAGTTATAAGTACCTTATGTGTAGCAATTATTTCAGTCAATGAACCATTCTCTTCGCATTGAACACTTGTAATAAATTCTGCAAGTTCTATCTTAAACAGTCTACATCGTGTTGAAATAAGCTTATCGAGACCTGAATTAGTGAATAGTTTGAGGATTCTTCAGAACTTTTCAGATGTTGCACTGAATGATTCCAGATCTACACTGAAAGATGAATTTGTCTTTGGCGCCATTCTATTTCCTGCAAATGTTCTTGCCAAAAAGAAAATGTGAAAGAAAAAATTTATAGTCGGGAAGATGAAGAGTTTTGAATGAAATATGTATTATATAAACATTGACGAAACGTTGACAGATTAGGGCATCAATAATTTAGCAGGCATTTCTATAGTCGACATTACGTCGAGTTATATTTGGCGTATTAGGATTTTAGTCATAGTATGACGTTCGACATTTCTTGTGAGTATTTTATATGTCTTAAAATCATAAATAGAACTCCATATCCCCTATGATGATAATATATATATATATGATCAATGTTTATTCGAAGGTTTTGCGACGCTCAATTTGTTTTGACGGAACGTTTGCCTCGTTATTATGAATGTGTAGGAGCTGTTTCGCTTCATCTATCAGTTTACACACACACACACATATAACGATGTGACCAGGCTCATGAATGGTTGGATTGTCATCAGTGTTATTAAATCTCTGGATTTAGTGTGATCAAAGCATTATTAAGTGGCTGACTATGTGGATTGATTTAGTCTTTGTGGGCAATTTATAAGAGGCGGTGGCTTCAGTTAAGCGGTGAACATGTCAATATCACTACCTACCTATTCTCTCCCTTTACTTTCTCACTTTTCTCACCCCCTGAAGCATGTCCGGGCGAAGCTGAATTTAGGGCTTGCTGGATTTCTCTCCTCTCTACTCCACAACCTTTCTCCCTCTTGTAGATTAGGTTGGAAAATCTCGACAAATGCTGGCCTTTGGTTCTTGGTGTTGTTGTTGTTGTTTTAGTTGGAATTGGTGGCTTCATTTGGTAGATCTCAACAAACCTAGCACAATGAGCTTTACTCCTTCCTTACTCTCATCTCCTTCTTTATAGGTTATAGTTGTTGTTGTGATTTAGGTTTTCAAGTCTCCCACTATTAGTATTTTCAGATGTTATTTGGGATTAAGGTTTTACATTTTTATCTATTGCATGTCACCGGGTCTATCGTGTTGTTCTCTGGTGAAGTCTTTGTGTGGAGAAATTTTAGCGATCTGTTGTTGGTCAGCTATTGAGATGTACGTATGTGTATTGACCGACAATTAATGTTTGTTTTTCTTATTCTGGCCGATCTTCGTAAGTGGAGGAGGTTATTGTTTCATGATCTTTGTGTTGGTGTTGTTATTTGCCTATATGAGCCTACCTAACTTTGTTGTAACTTGGGGGTTGTACTGTGATGTTATCGGGTTCTACCTGCATGCAGAAATTTGGGCCTTTCAAAACTAGGTCCAGTGAGCTTTATCTATAGATGTGTTGTGGACCGGCTGTTGCTAATCATTCCAGTACCTTGGTTGCCTAGATACTTCTTTTTCTAATATGGGTACTGTTATGAAAAGATTGGAGGGAGTATTGTTATGTTTGGCCGGTTATTCATCTTCCTAATCCTGCTGTCTTATTTGTTCCTTTGGTGTTTTATTATTGGTTTTCTTCCTTTGACCACCTCTAGGTAGAAGTTTAAGTCAGCCCTAGAAGTCAACATCATAGCTTTTTGGTGATGCAACCCCGATATTACGCCCCTTAATGATATAATTCTTAAACAGCTATCGTGAAGGATGGCATCCCAAGGTAGATATGGCGATGACGCTGGGTGTGACTTTGGAAAGGAAAAAGTACCGGTGAGCTTTATCTTTTTAATTGATGTTTTATTTGAGTAAACTCATGTACTTGCATTGATATTAAAAATAGTTATAATGTGGCATGTGACATAATAAAGTTTTATATCACTAATAATGGATTCTCGTTATAATTTATGGCCTAAGCATAGGAAAACAGGCGAATGAACTTCTGAGGGGATTAAGTACTAAATAAACATTCTTATGTTCACATAGATATAAATGTATAGACACATGGTATTGTTAAGGGTATGACGAAAATTAAGTGTCCATAAATGATGTTAATGGATGCCAAATTAGTCGGCCGAAAGACATAAACATGTGATGAACGTACTAATTTGGACACTGAAGCCCCTAAGGGGTTGGGCCCAAAGATTGAAATACTGATATAAATACTGATATTGTACAGATACCCTAAACAAATTGAAGAAAATTATTTAATGATTGACGCACTGTTATTATTGTTTTATAAGCTAAATTGACCGTGCTTTTGTACCGTACATAGCTCCATATAATGTTTTATTATACTGCTACTAGTGTTATTATTAAATTGCATATTACTATGATTAATCTTTCTAATGTTATATATATAGCAGATAAAAAAAAGGTACATGCTCGCTTAGTCTTTAAGAAAGACTAATGGTTTATAATTCTAACATTTTAGGAACAGGGAAACAGCAAGCCAGCCGACGCTAGTGCAATGCTTGGAGCATATATTGGTGTTGGACTTATATAATTATAATTGCTTTGTGTTGTTATTTTGTTTTGTAGTCTTTCTTTAGATGTAAATATTTATGTATATAAACTGAAAGGAAGATGTATTGTGTACTAAAATGCTAGCACGTTATTACCTATGTTTCACAATGTAAATAACTATTATGTGTTGGACTTGTGCATGTTGTGTCGTACTCATTGTGATTAGAAATGTTATTAATGTCCCTAGATGATCATGAGAAGAGATTATATTGAATTATGTAGACTACGGGCCATTATAATTTAGTTGTATCAGAGCCAGGTTTTTCCCAAAACCTGGCCACAATGAGTACGTACATACATCCAAAGTCCAAATTTCTTAAAACTATCACGTGAACACGTAAATTGATCGTATTGTGATTTATTTTGTTTAGGACCCTTTACAGTTAGTACGAGAAACTATGTCAGAAGATAGGGAGGCTGCACAACAAGAACTTCTGCAGCAGGAACATCTGTTTGTGGAGCAGATTGTGCATCAGCGAGATGAGCTACCAGCGCAACCTCAGGTGACGGACTTTGCTCGTATCTTGGCAGAAGCTATTAAAATGGTGAGGGATGTCCCCCCAACAGTACCCTCTGTAGAGTCTAGTATGTCATCGCAACAGAGACATTTTGATGTGGACTTAAAGCAATTTCTGGAGTTGAAGTCGCCTGGGTTTAGAGGTATTCTATCACATTTGGAGATGGAAGATTTGATTTCACGAATAGAGACCATATTTGAAGTAATGCTTTGTCCAGAGGAACGAAAAGTGGGATTGGTCACTTTTCTTCTTGAAGGGGAGGCTAAACGGTGGTGGATAAATGTTTGTGGATGGTTGGCTGGCCGAGGTCAAGGAAGCATTCCCTGGAGAACGTTTGTATAAGAATTTACAGGATGGTTTGTGCTTGAGTCGGAAAAGAAGCAGCTACAAGATAAGTTCTTATGTCTGGTACAGGGTCCCCGCTCCGTACTCGAGTATGAAACCGAGTTTGCCAATCTATCATTTTATGCTGAAGCTTTTGTGCCAAATGAGATGAGATGTGTCATCGGTTTCAAGAAGGTTTACGGGACAGTATTTGGGAGATACTAGTACCACTTAAAATCAAGGAATATGGGGCCTTAGTACAGAAAGCGTGGTTGATGGAGATAGACGCAGAGAAGACACAAAGAAGAAGAGAATTTGGGAAAAGGAGATCTCAGTGGACTGCAAATAAGGAGCTATCAAAGTCAGGTGCTTCATGGAAATCTAGTGATTCTGGGAAGCAACCTCATCCGGCAGAGAGCAGTAGTGTTATGCAGCCTCAAGTTCAGGAACAAAAGTGTGGGAAGTGCGACAAATCTCATAAAGGGCAATGTTTAGTGGGGAGCAATGTCTGCTATTTATGTCCTCAGCCTGGACATCGACAAAGGGAATGTCCAAAAATGAAGGAAGGAGACAATACTTCGAGGAGGTTTCCGGCTCCTCAGGGTGTTTATCAGATGGGTGTTTCGAAGGAGAATGAATCTCTTGCTTCAACATCAGCTCCAATGGGAACATCAGAGGAGGAACGTCATATTCAGCCCTGTGTGTTCAATTTGAGTCAGCAAGAGGCTATCGCAGATGACACTGTGGTGACAGGTATGATTTATATTTGTGGCCATCTGATGAAAGTTTTGTTTGATACTGGTGCTAGCCACTCTTTCGTTTCTACTAATGTATTGAGCATTATTTCGGCAAAACACTATTCAACACAAGAAATTCTTCACGTCACTTTGCCAAATAATCAACTAATCCTACACAGCAACGAGTAGTCATTTCCTTTGCATTGAATGATAAAACTTTTGTGATAAACTTAGTGGTTTTATCACTTACTGAATTTGATATGATATTGGGCATGGACTGGCTAGTCCAGCATGAGGCAATAATTAATTATAAGTGAAAGGAAGTGATGGTAAAGTGCTCAGACCAAAGTATAACTGTTTTCCAAGATTTAGGTGAGGTATCCAAAATGCTTATATTTGCACTGAAGGTGTCTAAGAAGATCCAGAAAGGACGAGAAGCTATGTTGGTAATGATTAGAGGAACGACAGAGGAAAAGAAAGATATCCAAGCTGTACCTGTGGTACGTGAATTTCCAGAACTTTTCCTGAATAACTCCCAGGAATTCCTCCGAGAAGAGAAGTTGAGTTTGAAATTCAATTGGAAGAAGGAGCGAGACCAATTGCAAAGACACCGTATTGTACGGCTCCAAAAGAGCTCACTGAATTGAAATGTCAGTTGTAATAATTGATAAACAAAAATTTTATTCGACCTAGCACATCTCCATGGGGAGCACCGGTGTTTTTCATGAAGAAGAAAGAGTGGATATTGCGGTTATGCGTGGATTATCGCAAACTGAATAAATTGACATTGAAGAACAAATATCCTCTGCCACACATAGAGGATTTGTTTGATCAACTTGTAAACGCAAAAGTATTTTCAAAAATGGACCTGAGATCAGGTTATCGTCAACTACGGATTAAGGAGGAGGATGTTTCCAAAACTAACTTTAGCACAAGATATGGACATTATGAATTTGTGGTAATGTCTTTTGGACTAACCTATGCTCCTGCAGCATTTATGGATATGATGAACCGAATCTTCAAGGATTATCTGAATAAATTCATCATTGTTTTTATTAACGACATCCTAATTTATTCAACATCTGAGGAAGAACACGCTCAACATTTGAGGTTAGCATTACAGAGATTAAAGGAAAGTCAACTGTACGCAAAATTTTTGAAATGTGAATTTTGGTTGAAGGAAGTGTCATTTTTGGGGTACGTGATAACAGAACATGGTTTATCTGTTGATCCTGCAAAGATTGACTCTATTCTTAATTGGCCAACCTATAAGTGTGACAGAAGTGCTGAGTTTTCTTTGGTTGGCAGGATATTATCAAAGATTTGTTAAAGATTTCTCAAAGATATCCTTACCATTGAGACAGTTAACACGAAATAGTATCCCTTTTCAATGGAATGATAACTGTCAACTCACTTTTAAAACATTAAAAGAAAGGTTAACTATAGCTCCTGTGTTAATATTATCCACCAGGGACACAGAGATTTCAAATTTATAGTGATACTTCTTATAAGAGTTTAGGGTGTGTCTTAATACAACACAAGAAAGTAATCGAGCACGCCTCACGTCAACTGAAGAATGCTGAAAGGAATTATCCGATTCATGATCTGGAATTAGCCGCAGCAATTTTTGCTTTGAAAATTTGGTGACACTATTTGTATGGGGTGAGATGTGAAATTTTCATAGACCATAAAAGTTTGAAATATATTTTTTTCACAGAAAGAATTAAACCTACGTCAGCGACGTTGGTTAGAGTTTATTAAAGATTATGATGTCAACATTCAATATCATCCTGGAAAAGCAAATGTCATTGCCGACCCTTTGAGCCGCAAAAGTGTCGCTGAATCATCAGCTTTGAAAGTGTATAATATGTATCTTTTGCGTGAAACGGAGAAAATGGATATAATTTCCATTATTACAATAGAAGATAAACAATTTCAATTATTTCATATGCAAATCGGATATACACTAAAGGATAGAATCTTGGAAGCCATGCCGAAAGATGTATATTTGATGTCCTTGCTTGAAAAAGTGAAAAAGGGGGAATCTAAGAGTTTTACAGTACATAATGAGATGTTATTGATGAACGGAAGGCTATGTGCATCAGATATGGATAATTTGCAAAAATATATACTATACGAAGCTCATAATACCCAATATTCGATTCATCCTGGTCGAACGAAAATGTATCTGTTTTAAAAGAGAATTTTTGGTGGTTGTTGGGTCTATTGATCCCAATATCTCAGATTTGTATGAAGTCAAATGGGTCAATGACATACACACATAATGCATTTGATGTGTGACTTAGTTCTTGTATGCAGGTAGTCCATGATTGGACAGGTGAAGAAATGAGTTAGGTAGTAAACTCAAAATTCGTCGAGCTTAGCTCGCAGTTCGTCGAGCTCACCTCACAGATCGTCGAGCTCAGGTCGACATTCCTTAAGAGCTAAATTCAAGTGCTCAGGATTCAAAGTTCGTCGAGCTCAGCTCGTAGTTCATCGAACTCAGCCCACTAGTCGTCGAGCTTAGGTCAACATTCCTTGGAATAAGCTCAAGTGCTCATGATTTAAACTTCGTCGAGCTCGGCATGAAATTTGTCGAGCTCAGTTTAGAGTTCATCGAGCTCAGCTTACAGATCGTCGAGCTCAGCTCAACACTTGTCAAGCTAAAAGCCAGAAAAATAATCGAAGGCAAAAAGTGTTAAGAACGCTGAGAAGATCAGAGTTCGTCGAGCTCAGCCCACAGATCGTCGAACGCAGCTAAAGCCAAAAAAACTGACTAAGGCAAAAAGTGCAAAGACAGCTGAGATAGTAGAGAAAAGGGCATTGAGACCACTGAGACAACTAAGAAGAATGTGTCAGCTGAGACAAAACCTAGCTAGATTTCTCTAAGTCCAGAAGCGTTGAGTGAAGCAGGTTCACTCAACGCTTCTAATAAAGAAGGAAGCGCTGAGACAGTTAAAAGGAAAACCACTGAGACAGAAGATAGTCTCAACTGTGAAGAAAAAACTACTGAGACCACTGGGAAGATACCTCTGAGACAGAAACTTGTCTCAGCTGATAAGAAGAAAGCACTGAGACAGAATCTTATGCTGATAAGAAGAAAGAGCTGAGACAGAATCTTGTCTCATCTGTTAATAAGAAACCGCTGAGACCGTTGAGATAGAACCGCTGAGACAAATCCAGAGAAAATTCACAAGTCCAGAAGCACTGAGAGCCAAGACAGATGGCGTTGAGTTACTCAACATCATTCAACGCTTCATGAAGTTCTGGAATATTTTCTAAGTCCAGATGGTGATGACCATTGTTGACGTCATCAAATTCAACTTGCAGGAAGCCGTTGCGGGAAAGCTGTTGTGGCGCCGAAAGCTGTTTTATCCTTTTCTGATGGAGATGGAGCTCACCAATCCTTGGCTGGGGCAACATACATATGTGTCGTTGATTCAAATCAATGCATTTAAAAAGGAAAAAAAAGAAAAAGGATTAGGGCAAACCAAAAAAAATGGAACAAACGCAGAAAATCCAAAAAGGAAACTAGAGGCGGCTGGACATCTTCTTCTCCATCAAGTTTGAAAGCTCAAGTCCAGCAGAGATAGCCTGAAAGACAAAGGAAGTTAGCTAAATCTCTTCAAGCTCAGCAAGATAGTTCTTTCTAGAATAGAGAAGCTGATTCATCCATTCAGCAGGCTGGTTGCTGCTTATCTATGTAGCAGAAAAGAAGTTAGCTGTAGAAGAGGATTAATTCCTTCTACAACAAGTGTGCTGGACTGATATCTGCTTAGTCCAGCAAGGTAGACTCTGAGACTTATCTCAGAGTCAATTATTTTATTTTTCTTAAACACTCTGTATTTTTCCTATAGGGTTCAGTTTATCTAAATCTGAGTGTAGGGCACTTTGTGTCTGAGGTAGGTGACTAATTAGTCACTAAGGTAGGTGCCCTGTTGGGGTATTGAGGTAGGATTCAAGTGTGGATCTGAGCTGTAGGGCTTAATTGCCTGAGGTAGGAGAGTGTTACTCTCTGAGGTAGGATCCAAGTGTGGATCTGAGGAAGGGATGTCCTCCCAGCCTGAGTATAGGGTCTTGTGCCTGAGGTAGGTGACTGAAGAGTCACTGAGCTGTAGGTGACAAGTGTGTCACTGAGTTGTAGGCCTTGGAGGAGGCTGAGCTGTAGGTACCTGGAAGGGTACTGAGTGTAGGAGTGCTGCAGCACTCTGATAGTAGGGCTGTGTGCCTGAAGTTGTAGGGCTGAGGAACCTGAGTTGTAGGCCTTAGAAATAAGGCTGAGGCAGGTAATCAGTGGATCACTGAGTTGTAGGAGCTCTATAGAGCTATGAGGTAGGAAGCTTTGTGGTTCTGAATTTGGATTTTGTGAAGAATCTGTGCATAAGGCTGAGGGTCTGAGGTGTAAGCTCTAAGGAGCAGATTGGTGGAGTTTGTGCCTAGTCCAACAAATTAGTTGGATAGGTGGGAGGGAAAGTGGATGTACCCAATTGGGAAACTACTATAAATCTTTGTGTGTTTGATGTGGTGCTTGTTTTCTTTCTTATTGCAGGACTTAAGGACAAGCCCTAGATAGATAAATCAAAAATCAGCAAAAGAACTAATAAAACTTCAAAGACCTATTCACCCCCCCCCCCTCTAGGTGATTAGCTAACCTTCAGTTAAATAACTTTCAAGTGATATCAGAGGGAGGTTACTCACCTCCAAGGTTAGCTATAAGATAAAGAATGGGGTCTGGTGTGAACTATAAGGAGCTATGGGCCATGACGCTACCCATCTGCAGGAAGGAAGGATTTGGCCTCT